>VRLP01000727.1:0-187672 GCA_009660295.1 Lophius piscatorius
TCCTCAGCAAATACAGTCGGCTCTGACCCTTTTTATAGAGTGCCGTGGAGTTGTGAGTCCAGTCCAGTTTGTTGTTCAGGTGAACACCAAGGTACTTGTAGGATGTGACCATCTCAATGTCCATTATGTTGTAGATCGCGTCAGGGACAGAGAAATAACAGGAATCGGTCTTTCTAAAAGGCCTTCTGCTCATACAGCATCTAAGCAGAGGGACTCCAACAAGCCTCTAAGCATCGTTAAGCTAGGTATATTTAAAATGAAATGAAATGTATCTTGTAGAGGGACACTTTGGAAGCCATGTTCCCCATCCTGGTGGACGCCTGCAGTCTCCGAACATGCCTTGACACTATCAGAGAGTTTGTGGGGATTATTAAACTGGGCCAACACTGTCGTCTCCGACAGCAAGAGTATATCCCACAAAAGCTCCCAATCCCCTGTGTTTTACAAGCAATTCCTCCTGATTGAACTCCTGAAATTAAATGTGACTCATAAATAATCTCAAACAGTCCACATTGAGTCAGCCTAACTATTTCTATGAAGTCAGCAGTGCGCTCTAAGATCAGATCCCAACAATGAAGATAAATGCAGTTAAGTATTATTCTGAGCTCAGTAATACAACAAGACGGATGTCCTTGGGTCATTCATAGGAGGAAAATACAAACACAATTGGACTTATGGTTGTGTGTGGTTACCGATGAGAAACAGCAAATACAGCAGGTTTAAGAGGAGATGCAGGCGGACAGATTGGACAGGTGAGAAAAATGAGCTGCAATCAGCTAAGAGTGGATAGAAAGCTGGGAAGCCAACCTGATATATAGGTACACAAAAAATACACAAATACAACGTCACAAGCAAACTGGAGAAATGGAATGAATGAAACTAGGAAATAAAAGGGAAAAAATGGAAGCATATAGCTTCATCTGCCACAGCAGTTGACTTCTCATCAGATATTGTAGAGTGGTCCGACACCTCTGCTCTCCCAAGGTACTAAGGTACCAGAGAGAATACACAAAACAGCTCCAGGAGAGGAGGCTGGAGCAGGAGGAGGGGGAAGAAGACAGAGAAAAGAAAAAGACAGGAGCCTCCGTACACTTTTATTGGTCTCTTTGGAAGCTGGTGGAGAAGCTCAAGTAGATTTTGGGTTATTTTTCAAATTGTCATCAAGGGGCACCTTGATGACACATCATTAAACAGACTAACATCATAATGTTAAAAAGATTTCTTATTTGTAACAATTTATCCTATCAAATATTTGGAATGCACATTGCTGAACGGAGTAAACTATTCATGGTTAATACTTGGCCTATGCTGTTGTCCCTGACCGCAAGGGTGTGTCCCCGAAAAGTCCCCTAACCACTGCTTTATTAAGTTATCACCCGATCAAACTCCTCAGATTAAATCTGAACTTGTGTCGACAGTGTTTTTCGTAAAAAAAAAACCTTCCTCTAGTGACCCAAATATGAACAATTAGAATAAAATATGATATTAACAAGATAAATCTTCTCGTGTTGATTCATTAGTACCAAATTTGGACTAAATTGGGCCACTGGTTGAAAAAATTATGGCCCAAAAACTTTTGGAGAAAAAGCGTCCTCTAGTTTTGGAAATATACAACCGACCTTTCCCAAAATAAATTTGTTTCTTCCTCGCACTAAGGTCTATGTGGGTATAAAATTTGAAAATGATCCATGAAACAGTTTTTGGGTAATTGTGTTAACATGAAGAATCTGTGGCGGACATTATGACATTTCCATGATATCCCAGACTTTCCAGGGATGTAATAATCTGAATTATTGTTGTATTTGGTGTGTATTGTTTGTATGTAACAGTCATCTGTGACCTCCAGAGCCTCACTGGCTGCTTGGAAACCGTCCTGAAGGACGTCTGATAAGGCTTTGCCCGCTTCACATTGACCTGAGCTGAGAAAGCGTGAAAGATGGAGAGCGTGGTGTAATTGTAGGATGTTGTAGCGGTGCTGTTGTAGTCCCTCTACCAAATAACAGGTACTTAAGGTGACGGTAAAAGCTCTGACAATTTACACCTTCAAGTGAAGCCTTGTACGTAGGCTCTGATCAGCGGCAGACGGAGAAGCAGAGAAATCAATGAAAAAATAAAACCTGCTTCACTGGTCGACCAAATCAGTGTACGAGTGAGATGGGTTGTTCTTTGCACAAATTTATTGAAGCAATAAACCTCCTTACAAGCGAGGAAAAGTCCCCCCTGGCATTCTTCATTACTCCAGTCCTCTCCATGTGGACGTCAGCGCCACCAAATCGCACTCATTTTTTCTAAATCCCGTGTATCAGAAACATGTGGAAGTCATCCCAGTGGAGCCACAGTAGCTTTCCACATCTTTGTATTCTCGCGGAGTGGGAGAGTGATCCGCATCCTTTCGTGATATTCAAGCTGATTTGACAATTTGAACGGAAAATCCAACTCCGGCGTATAGCGCACCATAGAGGCGGTGACTCTCCTCCTTTCAGATTGTTTGCTGTGCTCATTTCTCCTGCAGCTGCTACTGGACTCTTGTATTCTACTGTTGACGCACAAAAAAATCCAACAAGAATCTGTGTCGCATGAATAAATGAAGACGTTTGGCACAGCTGCTTGTGGATGTGTTTTTCTGAACTGTGCAACATTTCAGTTCTGACTTGGCACCACTGAGGGTTTGGATGTATGTGCACACACACACACACACACACACACATAAAAACAAACATATTTTGCTTCAGTGACAGAATCACATAGGTCAGTATAATGCCTGATTGAAATACTGTACATGAGAAATATTTACAGGCATGAAACTGCAGCTCTTCTGGGCTAAAATAACAATAACTGCAAGACGACTCTTTGAGTGTATTTCATAATTCCGTAAAATATGCATACAGTATGCTGCATGATAACATTTTTCATAGACGTGGGAAATTCAATATTCAGGCCTATTCATCAACCGAAAATTCTAATACATATATAAATATTCGATTACGAGAAGAGCTGGCGCGATGCGTAAGCGAGGTAAGCAGCTGCTCAGGGCCCCTTTGGCCATCAGGGGGAAATGTTCCACAAGAGAGCGTGATTGTTTTTTAATATCAGTGCACCCATGTATCTAACCTTTTTGTGGAAGCCTGTGTATGCTAAGCAGATTGTGTGGTCCCCACCTTGTGATTGGCCTCTATTCCTGTGAGCGATACCTCTTCTCCACTCATCTGCTTCTTGGTGAGCCCTGATAAGAGAGTGTGCAGCTCACCATTGATTTTCTCGTTAAAATGGAACCTGTCAGTGGGTGGGATATATATTAGGCAGCTTCCAGAACATTTTGTACTTGTACACTTGTAAGTAGGAAAAATGGATGTAGTGTAAGGATCTGAGTGACTTTGATAATGGCCAAATTGTGCTTGCTCGAAGGCTGGGTCAGAGCATCTCCAAAGCTACAGGTCATTTAGGTTGGTTAGTACCAACCATAGTGGTCTGAAAAAGGACAACTGGTGAACCAGCGATAGAATCTTGGGTGGCCAAGGCTCTTTGAGGCTCGTGGGACAAAAAGGCAAGCTTTGATGTCTGGCTCAACAGTGGAGCTACTGCATCCATACGTCCAGTGTTGTTAGGGAAATGGAAATAATACTTTTACCCCACTTGTTTCTGACATCTTTCCTGATATTATGTCTGGCAAATGGGCTGGGCCCTGTTCTTTCTGAAGGACAAGATAGATTGGCTGACATTGTAAGCATATAATGATCCTGCTGGATCTGAATGACAAGATTCCAGAATGAAACACCTCTCACATGTGTGTGCCGAGATCTCCTCTGTTAGAACAGATCTGTCTGTAATAAACCCACGTATTTACAAAAGTAAAGTGAGACTCGAGTTCATCGCTTTTCCTCAAATGATCCGAAGAAAAGATTCTTTTTTATTCTCATAGAAAAGTGACAGAACACACAACGCCGAGCTACTTTTGGTGAACCTATATAAATATTAGACGGCTAATTTTAATGTTTTGGATGATGAATGTATACACCACTAAATAATCAAAGAAAACACATCTACAAGCTTATTTTGTTAGGAAGTAAAAAGGACCAGCCCTACCAATGAGGTCTGAATGTTTATATCACCGAAAAATCTGAATATAATGGAATCGTTATTGTTACCCTAGCAGAAACTTCTGTTCTGCTTGAGTTACTGTTAACACGATAACTCAAAAACTATTCCATGTATCAATTTAAAATTTTACACCCACAACAATCTTAGTGCTAGGAAGAAGAAAGATGTTGGAAAACACTACATACACTTCAAGAGACATGGGATTCCCAGGTGGTTTCCTGTCCTTTAAAGGGTTAATAAAAAAATCCCTGTTCACATCAGCTGGTCACATCTATCCTACGGCCCGGCGTCACGACCACATTATTAGCCCATCATCTTGCTGCTGTCTTTATATGATTCTCTCTCTGCCTCCAGTATGTTCATGCGCCCATCCAACTCCCGATCTCTGCCAGTCTTTGCCGTTTCATCCTCTCCACCATATCATCCCCCTCCACAGAGTCATCAGCCACCACCACCACCACCACCAGTGTCCGGACTGTTTTTTGCTGCTGCTCAGGGAAGACACCCCTCGACAGGACTTAATTAGCATATCGTCTTACCTTTACTTTGTTCCTTGTCTCTCCTGATTGAAATAATTGAAAATCCTCTTTTAAGTAAAGTTCAAGGTTCTCCAAATTGCAGGTTGCTACTTGTGTAATACCAAAATAACTACTTTTGAAAGAACTACTCACCCAACTAACCTCAACACGATCCCTTCGTTCTAATCACTCAAACCGCTTCCTCTTCCTCTGGACTAAGCTCAGCATCATGGGTGCACCATGGTTTACATGGGTGCACCATGGGTTAAAGGCCTTCTGGTCGGCAGACCAGAAGGCCTTTAACTTCTGGGCGGCTGGTCTTTAACTTTTAATTAACATTTGCTGCTTTTTGCTCATATTTTCATATTAATATTATATTTTTTTATTGATGCTTTTACCTGCTTTTACCTTGTAGCACTTTGAGGTTTGATCCAAATGTAAATTGTGTTATAAATAAAATGTATTATTATTATTATCATTATTATTATACACCACTGTTGATATTTGATTGCAATAAACCCGCTTGGAAATAAATAAATCTCAATCGAAAAAATACCTTAAGAAAAATATCATTGAGTTCTGTCCTTATACAAATGTGCCAACGAGAGCTTAATTTAGTGGCAGGTATCATAATTATAAGTATTCTGATAGTGATGGTAATGATGCAGTGGGAATAAAGGCAGAATTGTGTTTTCATTTCAATTTTCTTTCCAAAATGACTTATTAGCAGATTTGAATTCAAAGATGAAGTCCTGAAAGAAAATGTAAGAAGCTTTGTGCACATTTTCGCCTCTGAGGGAAATAAACCGTTGACAAAAACCACATGGACAACAAACTGGAATAGTAAATCTACTGTTTATTGGTGCTGTCATAGTAAAGGGTCTTTTCCTCACGCGCTAAGACTGGGCTGGTAACAGGTTTAAACTCCTGGACCACCTGAGAAATCAGGAATGAATGCCGACGCCCCTCCAGCACACTGCTGAGGTGCCCTTGATCTAGACATGAAACGGACCTCCGCTCCAGTGGAGCAGCTGAGTGGCCGACTGTGGAGGACTTTGGCTCCACTGAACAATCCCCAGATATGTTCTTGCCTTGAACGCATGCAATGCTGTGAATGTGAATCAGGGAATAAAAGGAAGTAGACATGAATGATCATGTGACTTGCGTTCAGGTCGAGAGGGAGTTGACGAAAGGATTGATTAATTTATGATTGTGTCATGCATTTGATATGAAATAATGTCATGAGCTTTCCGAGATGTGAGACTTGGCTTGTTGTCAATAATCATTTATATTGTACAGCCAAATGCATCATTTATTTAATTGCTGAAATATCTCTTGCTCAATTGATCCGCATGTCGATAAAGTGGATTGAATGACCTATTTAACCTTGCCAACCTCGCTTTAGGTTAGGCCGAAAAGGATTTCAGCGGTGCACATTTGCAGTTAAAACACATCTTTACTTCTGGGACACGCATTCGTACAGCCTGAATCATACAGCGCTGCCACTCGGCAGTCGTTGGGGTGAATTATTTGCTTCACAGCTTGACAATACGTGCTTGGGGAATATTCCTCGGTGTCATTTCCCCAGTTAACACCAGATGTTCAACACAACAGCCCCAAAAGTCTTGCAGCAAGGTTGCCTCTGAAAACACAGCGTGAGCTATTCTGGAAATAGGTCTGACTTCCAAAGTCGTCATGCAATATAAATGCATGAATCCCAAACTATTCCAGGACAGTGGAGGATTAGAGCTGAGATTTTGGATGGGAGCGTAGAGTACTTTAATCAGACACTGGTGATGAACATAATTCTTCATCTCCCCAGAGAATTTCAGTCGACGGCATTTATTAAGGATCTAAAGCGAGATAAGCCGCGCCGCCCTGATGAAACATAAATACAAATTTTGAGTTGGGTCTTGTCTGTGTGTTTATATTTAAGGGTGGCGGAAGGACAAATGAGCAGTGCCTTTGTTTGAAGCCAGTGCTTCATTGATTATCTCACCAGTTTCAAGGTAGCTAAGGATTTTCCTTTTCCTCCTCTTTCTCACAGCGCCTTCTTCGGGTCTCTGAGTGCACGCCTCTTTCATAAATTAAAAAAAGAAAAAGAAAAAACCTGCCTCGCAAGCAAATCATAGTCTCACAAAGCAAAACCGCAAACTCCATTCAAATGCAGAGGTTGAGTTTTGTTGTGTTGTTGTTGTTCTGCTGCATTTACTCTCTGGATTTCATGTAAACAGTAGTGGGGGATGTACTGTAAATGCAAAAATGAGCCAAAATGTGCATTGTATAAACAGAATACGAATTATGACGAATAAAAAAAAAAAGAAGCATTCAAGCATCATATGTGTTGCTCTTACCAGTAATAAGAAATAATAAAAAATAGTAACAAAATTGTACTCTAAATGTAAAATATGTATTCTTTGTTTGAAATGACAACATTTAATGAAATTCAACGTCCTGCATAAGCAGGATACGTTAAATAGAGATAGATATTTAATTTATAACATGTCACAGTTGATCTTATCAGTATTGAAAAGTAGTCAACCTTCATATAATCGGTAGTTGTAAATGTTCTGTCAATGTAAAATGTTCCCGTTAGACACCAACTTATTAAAGAGGTATATCCTGAAACATAATCAGGATAGGTTAAATAAAGTTTTTTAAAAATCATCACACTGTAAAAAAAAATCTGTAGTTTTTGACATATTATTAACTTAATAATAATCAGCTGGGGAAAAAAAAAAAAGGTCCTTGTTGGGTCCTAATAATTTAACAAAAATGAACCTGTGAGATAAATGCGATATTTTGAATAAAGATACACACTTCATTCATGCACTAATTCAGTCGCAGTCTTAATCTTATGCCGACCCTGACGGTGTGTAATATAATGCATTTTAGAGATTTTCTAACAAGAAAGAAATGTTGAGTTAATCATAAAACACTTATGACCAAAGTAAATCTGGTTTCGGATGAATGACCAGCTGTCAGAAACACAAACACCCACTAAGACTCTAAAGCTTGACTAGTTGATGTGTGTATCACAATATGAAAAAATTTAATTAAATTAAAGCATGATAGCAAGAAACACACTCGCCTTTAGATTTCACCTGTCGTTCTGTGAAACTAAAGAGAAATTGCTTTCGGACCTCAGCGTGATGCATTTTGGATTTTCCAGAGATGAAAGGTTGGCCTGACTTTGCTTGAAGGATCCGATAATTTATGCCACAAATTAGTTGGTTATTTTACCTGTTTACAGCTCCACAACCAAAATGCCGGCCGCAGACGATCCCATCATTCTGGGACTCCAACCATTTTCCAATGCATACTGATGAAACGACGACTCCGAGGGATGAAACGACCTGATCACGTCCGATACCCCCGGCTGAAATCACACCTCCCTCAGCCTCTGAGCTCCCAAACGTAAAAAACACTGTTTCCTTAGAAAAACAGAAGGCAGAGAATGCCAAGTGGATGACTCTATTCGTAGTGATGCATAATTTCAAGGAGTGTCATGTGTGAATCATGAGGCGGCTCTGACCGCGTGAACGATGCTGTGTAAAAAAACACAACAGTTGTGGAGTAAAAAAATTCAGTGGAGAAACATTTAGATTCTACGGTGGCCAAGAAGCGCCTTCACATTTATACATGTTCAATATCAAAATTACAAGCTGCGAAATATTACATTAGAAGCATCAACAAAATAAACCTCATTATAAAATTTGAAAAACTTTTAGTGTAGATAAAAAAAAATTACTTTTAGTTAAACAAAATTTAAATAAAATGACGCGTAAATTTATAAGATGTTAAAGACTTTTTTTCAAATGCAAATCATTTTTTATATTTTGTGAAACAAAATGACAAAACTAAAAGCACAATTGCAAAATGTCAAATTGTCTTATTTTCTGTGAAACAACAACCATAAAATAAAATTTGCATAATGTGTGAAACTGACTCAAGGCTAAACAAATTTATATTTTGGCAAACAGAATTGCAAAAATGGAAATAAATCTACAAGGAACATGTGTATTGTAAATATTTTCTTTTTTTAAAACAAAGAAATGTACAAGATGTGAAACACTTTCAGCAAAGACAAAACACATTTACATTTGAAAGATACAGAACTGAAAAAACACATTTACAAGGTAGTAAACACATTTATCAAATGTATAACAAATTTCCATTTTGTAAAACACAACAAAAAGTTGAGTGTTTTGGCAACGTTTCACCGGTGAGTCATTGATCCAGAAGTTTGAACCTGTGAATATCCTTAAAACTTTTCTGAAGTCATGCAATTTTGTTTTTCACAATGCAAATGTGTTTTGCCTTGAATTAAATTTGCACATCTTATGAATATGGTTCGGTTTCTAGTTAATTTGCTTTGGTGTTTCCCAACTAGTAAATTTGCTTCGGTGTTTCATATCTAGTAAATTTGCTTTGGTCTTTCACATTTTGTAAATTCGCTTCGGTGTTTCATATATAGTAAATTTGCACTTAACTGTGTAATGTTAGTGTCTCACATGTAATTTTTTTTAAATGTTTGTATATATTTGCATTTGTAATTGACCTCCACATAAGATACCCGAGATGTGAAAAAAAAAATCGGCCGAATTTTCATGCATGCCCAATTCATATGCTGACAAAACACTGAAAACACTGTTGCATTTATTTTACTTAAATTCTCAAAATCATCTACAGTGCGGAGGATGCAGGACCCGTATCGATCCATTATTGCTCGCCCCAGGAAGCTGTTCAAGCGAACCCTCCCACACAGCGAGTCGGACCGAAGGTGTGATCGATCACGTTGCTGAGTCTCACTCTTCTTAAGGTTGCCCTCTGTGATTAATGGGTAAATAAATACGTTCATCCAACGGTGAAAGAATTCTCTTTTGCAGGAAGCAGTGAAGACAGGGTTAGGGTTAGGACAACCTCGTCATTACGTTAACGTTGTCTTTTACACCAAAAATGCACCAGCTTACACTCATTGATTGACCTTTAGTCCGATTTATAAAAGGTATTACTAAACCGATAAGTAAGTGCGGAAGTGTTAACTTATTTGTCAATGAATGTCAATGTTAGAAATGTATCACATTATTTCGCCCGTGAGAAGTTGGTTATATTATGGAATGGTCATCGCCACGGATCCTTCGTATTAGCGCGACATGTCAAAAACTATTTCAAGGATCATTTTCAAATTTTACACCAACATAGACCTTAGTGAGGAAGGACAGGATTTAATTTGGGAAAGGTCAGTTGTTGAAAGGTCAACCGTTTGTCCGATTAAATCCTAATGTGGTGAATATGAATCGACTCAAGGAGATCCATCTAGTATATATTATATTTTACATGAACAGTTCATTTTTTTACTCAACAGGGGAGATTTTCTACAAAAATTCTATTTAGCTGAAATTTCTTCCTAACCGTTGATGCGATTCAGTCCAGGTTTGGTGCATATGAATAGACTAAAGTAGATCTTTCTGGTTCGTACCATATTTTACTCACCAGGGGGAGCTTTTCTTTTTTTTTTATACAAAAAATAGCTGTATGATATAGTCTTGATTTTTTGCACATTAATCGATTCAGGAGATCCAGCTTGTATGTATCGTATTCTATTGTAAGAGTTCATATTTTACTCACTAGGGGAAACTCTGTAGACAAACTTCGCATTCAATTTGAGTTCAATCAGGGGGATTGCTTGTATAACGCTGGTGATTGTGGACTTTTCAGGGACGACGGCAAAGGTCTAGTTGTTTGTTGTGATTTAAGCTAAATGGAAAACTGGGCTCTAGAGTAATCTAATACTACTCTTATCCCACAATGCACTAATTCTGAGTTTGTGCTGGATTAAGCTGAGTTAAAGCTTGGGTTATGAAATTCAACAGCTATCACACAAATCTTCAAGTTCATCTGCTGATTCCATCATACACTTTACTTTACACTTTCATTATAAGTGATAGTTAATAATGCAAAATTCCAAGCAGTGTTTGTAAATCTATTGAAATCTAAATGTTCTCAACTTTGTGTTGGTTAAAAGAATTTGACCAAATCTTATTAAGTTGTCATCAGCCTTCAGGAGCTGACGAGACTGGCTGCCTCCGCTGCTTCACAGGGTTATTCAGCGACTCTGCTGACACCTGCCAGATATAAAAGTTGTTCACAAAAGGAGAAAGCAGCTGCGAGTACAACTCCATAACCAGTCGCTTTGTAGGCGGGAAAAAGGACACTTCATTTATCGTGACTGCTGTGCGTTAGGAGTTGAGCACTCCTACAGATGCAGGTGTGTCAATCTGTGATTTGTGGCTGTCCCTGGATTTGTCCTTGAATCACACGGCTCTTTGTTGATCTATCTGAGTCGCTGGTACGGCGAGGCCCCGGCTGATGGTCTAATTCATTGTAAATACAGGCGCTCCTCAGCCTCCCTGCTGCTGCCAGAGACAGCTGTTCTTCAGGCCGACTTGGCTTCCCGCCACTCCCCTCCGAGCTTTTCAAAACACTATAAATGGCATTTTTCTCATGATTGAAGCCATTAGCGGATGATTCAGAATATTTTTTTTAAACATATTTGATCCCATCGCAGATAAAAGTAATGTTCGGATAATAGTTTGATCCTCATAATATGACCCCTTGAGCATGAAAGCTTTCCCATAGAATCTGGAATAACTTCAGTGTCATTATTGGGTTGGGTGTTAAAAAACCCCCCACATATGACAAAGTGTGTGATAATCTTGTGGGGCTTTGATCATGTCATTTTGTTTAAGAAGTGTAGGGATTTTCCATGAAATTAGAAGTAAATCTAGTATCGACGTATAGAAATTTTGATCCTGGACATTTCATTCATTGCCATTAATTGAATTGGCTAAAATGACCACCTTCACTGGCAGGTATGACTATTGAGCTAATTATGTTAACATTAGCTCCACAGTTGATCTCAGAAAAATGAGCTCTGCAGGAATGGCCGGACTGTAAACTTGTCCACATCCCATTAGGAGCAAGAGCGTAGCTGTCATGTCGCTGCTTTGGATCTGATCTGCCTGTCTCTTGGTTGGTCTCTAACGTAACATCCCGCTCACTTGAACTTCGCTGCAGCATTTCTTTGTAAGTTTTGATTACTTTAGTGTTTTACTATTTGTTACTTTTCAATAGTTTCCATCTTATATTTCACCTCCCGTTTTTTTATAGTAGAATTATTTATCCTCCAATTTATTGTACATTGTCCTATTTTTTTCTTCACATTCCTCTTTTGAGTGTTTGAATTCGGGTCCTTCGTTTGAGCTAGAACTTAACAATAGCTTCTGATATTTGCTTAAATACCCGGGTTTCACGACCAGACACCTTTAAGGTGGAGGATTGTTTTAGTCTAGATTGAGGAAATTCCGTTACAGCGAAAGGTTCCTGGGCTTCGTAAGGCTTCCTTAGTAATTATTGACAAGGCTGGTTAGCCAGACTGCTAATGTTTACAGCTCACAGTGTATGAGCCAGTTTTGATCATTTTGTCGTGGTACCAGACACCCCAGCATATCTTCAGGGGTCTGCTGGAGTCCATGGCTCGATGGGTCGGGGCTGTTTTGAAGTAACCATGACGACTACTACCACTGCCCACTGATGCGCTACACCCACCTGGACAAATACTAGACGGAGAACTCGAATACTCCCACCCAAGAAAAACATTAGACAAGTTCAGTACTTTCAAAAATTGGCAGTCTTTCTAAGCAACTAATTAATTTGTTTTGTTGTAATGTGGAGGTTAGAGCAGCCAGTATTTCGGCTGTTCTCCGAGGCTGGATCCAGGTAGCCCATAAATTTGTTATCCTGAATCGGCGCCGGTGCTCCTTCACTGCCCATTAGTCTTGGAGACGACCAGCGGGGGGTCACATGGTAAGAATCTCGCCCCCAAGTAAAGATACAGCCAAAGGCATTGAAGAAAGGAAGGCTATAAGACACGCTGTTATCAGGTCGACCACCTGCCCATACATCAGTTTAATGTTCTTTAGAACCATCACATACAAGCGGGTGTCGGTCATCCACACCGGGGAAAGTTTACTCTGCCTGGTTCAGAAATCATGAGTCGGACTTTTTGGCAAACAGGGACAAAATGCCACAGTACGTGCACACTAGCTGTTTTATTAGTGACTAATATGCACACTCCCGTATGCAGGTCACATAAAATAACATAATTGTCCCTGACAACACCCTTTTACATATTCACTCCGCTATTCCTCTTCCCTGGTGAATATAAGCCTTGTGGTAATCCTAAAAGACATGATACATAAAACTGAAAGCTTCTTTTATGGAATGACTGAGGAGCTTTTGGTGACTGAATATTTTTTTCAAACTATGATGATGATGATGATGTGAGGTAACCACCTGAGGGGTAGAATTGCTGTTTCTAATTTCAATCTTGCTGAAAGTTGAGACAGTAAGTATAAATTCTAAATGACACAAACACATCACATCTGTTTTCATAGCCTTAATTTGAAAAAGACAATATATATACTTCAATGAATGTTTGCAGACTGAGTTTTACACCAGTGACTGAAAGCATGTCACCGTGTAGTCAGACCAAGACCAAGACCATGAAGTGCTGTTAAAGGCCATCTGGTGGGCTATTTGCCACCGCTGTTATCTTATGGAATACTTGGGCCGTTTTTATTAATTTTATTATTTATTATCAATTACGCCAATATTGTTTTGTGGATTTAGTTTGATATTTTTACAGGCAAAATATACGCAGATCAGCCGTAAGATTAAAAATCACCTACCTAATAATGTGTACGTCAAATGTTTACCACCAATACAGCTTTGTGACGTGCCGCGTGTTCTGACATCTTTTCTAGATTTAGATCTTTCAGAACAAGCACTAGTTGTTTTCTTTAATAGTAACTTGTACTACAGTTGCTTCGCTGTGGGGTCGGACCACGCGGTTGAGCCTTGGCTGCCAACATACATCAATGACCTTGAACGGCCATAAGTCACCAGTTCACCGTTTGTCCTTCTTTAGTACAACAGTAGGACCGGGAACGTCCACCATGACCCGCAGTTTTGAAGACACTCTTACAAAACACTCCACACTCACCTGTATGCAACTAATCGACTTTGATGAGAAAATGTTCCCTTGCGGCCTATTAAGGGCGTCTTTGGTTCCCAGTGGTTGTCCCTCAACCGGGAGATCAAACCCAAGCTCCTGATGCAAGAAGCCGTGGATCCTTGAGCAAGACCCTGAAACCTCAGCTCCCGAAGCGCTTCACAGGGGTTGCCCGCGGCTCCCTCAGGAATGGGTCAAATGCAGAGATGTAGATGTATGTGTGTCATGTGATAAATAAAGTAAATATTGTTATTGTTGTTATTAATATATCCCACTTACTTCTTGATGCCCTTGTAATGAGATAGTCAGTGTTATTCTGACTTCACTCGCCAGTGGTCATAATGTTATGGCTGGTTGGTTTAGTTTGAAGGAAGTCTGCAGGTTCTGCTATAATGAAGACGTTGGCAACATTGCACCCACAGAAATCCCACACTCTTTCCCGGTTTTAACAAATCTGAGCTGAGACATGGGTGACTTGAAAGCTTTCTTCTTCTGACACGGCGGTTGGGTTGATTTGTTGGATGTGAGTGGCTTTGCATGAGTATAGTGGATTGATTTAGTCAACCAGACATGCAAAGATATCCTTTGGAGTCAGTGGCCTGAGTGGCTGCAGAGCCTTTCTAAAGATGTGCTGAACGTCAAAGGGCACTTTTGGTACGGTTCAGGCACAAAAACATCACAATCAGCCCTGACCTCCGCCCTGCAGTTAATCCGATAGCCTCATATTGATGCAAACATGCGTCCATTGGATGTACAGGAAAGTGGGCTGGTTCCCACCCAGATGCATTTCAGTCTCTGGACCAGACACGGATGGATGCGCCAAAATGGCAGAATTTGATGCCCTGGGAATGAGACGGTACAGAAATGTGAGAAATAAATTGCTGTAGCAGGAGAAATGGTCGGCAACATCAATCTGGTACACTGATAACCCTTTTTGAATGGAGCAAACCCGATTTTAGTGATACTGACTGATGAATCCTTTTATTTGAAAATTGATTTTTAGCGGCTTGGAAAAGATAACGCTACTTATCATCCACTAAAAAAAATGCATCTGTGGAATCATCCCCAAAGTGCAGGCAAAGTTGAAGTAAATGTACTGGATGCCACTCACCACTTCAAAGTCTGTGGAACATTAGACCGGGCCCATCACCGGACCCCCAGTGAGGCCGGAGGGGCTGCCCACCTGGCCCGGCTCCAGCACCAGCAGCATATCAGAGCCCCTTCCATCTGTTTCCCTTGTCTGTCTGTGTGTGTGTGTGTGTGTGTGCGTATGTGTGTGTATGTGCTGGCCTACTCAGCTCCCATCACTATCGTCTCCTCAACTCTCTGTTTCTTTCTCCTAGTCCTGAAATGACACCAGATGGCTTATGGGAAGAAAAATCCTCTTCCTCCCAAAGGGAAAGAGGCACCACCCACAGCCATGGTAAAGCTCTGAAAGATTTAAGACATAGACGGCATACTTATATGCACACACGTACATATAGAGCTCATTGGTTCATGCTTGAGTTGAACAAATAGCTCCGTGTCCCCTGAAAGGACTGACAGCGGCGGATAAATCAGACGATCGGCTCTCAAGATGGATGTTTGATTTATTGACCCCACATACATGACCTTGACTCTGTGGTCACACGGCATGTCAGAGAAGGCACTGTGTGTGTTATCATGCTCTGTTCGCACACTGAATAGTCAAGTCAAGTTTATTTACAGTCCTTTACACAAGCATGCTTCAAAGGCTTCATATATCACGCATGTTTACACTAATGGGTCAATGGGAGTCGCTGCACACTTGACCTGCATGGGAGAGAATGAAAACCCCAGCTCCATATAGAGACCACTTTGATTTTTGTTAAGTTGTAAGAGAGAGAAACAAAAAGTAATCAATACCTCTTGTATTCTTCTGTGCAGTAAATATGACACTAGAAGATGGTTAGCTTAGTTTAGCTTAGCATATCACAAAGATAGGTAATGAGTCTAGCTGGTAAAGGATGTCAGTCAACCTGGAACCCAGTGAAGTCCAGTTATTCAAAGATGTCGTTTGTTTTGTGATTATAAAAGTGGCCAACCTCGCACTGACATCAAAACCACCAGCCTATTGTTGTGTAGGTTCCTCTTTTGCTGCAAAAAACAGGTCAGCGAAGCACTGAGCGTTCTGACACAGTTTTATTATTCATCAACATTTTCTTCAGCAGTTTGTGCAGTAATAGATCTTCAGTAAGATCAGACAACAAAGGGTGGCCTTCGCTCCCCATGCACATCACTGAGCCTTGGGTTCCCATGACCCTTTGGCTGGTTCAGTGGTTGTTCTTTCCTAGACCTCTTCAGTAAGTACTAAACCCAGCAGATCAGCCACACCTAACAAGACCCGCAGTTCTAAAGATGCTCTGGCCCAGTTGTCTAGCCGTCACCATCTTTCTCTCGTCAAAGTCGCTCAGACCTTTACGCTTGACCATTTTTCTTCTGCTTCTAACAAAATGTTCATTTGCTGTCTAATACATCCCACTGATAGAGAGGTGCCACGGTAACAAGGTTATTCTAACAATGCTAGCCAGTGTTTAAAATTGAATGGCTCATCATAGAAATGAAAAATAAGCAGTTACTGATTACTGGGTGCCTTTTACAGAAACCTATGATTTTTACAAGCTGGTAAATTAATCTGACATTTCTGTACCAGGTTGCCTTACTTCAGGATGAGGCCACTTGGGTTTACAGCAGGTTAAGTACTATTAATGCCAACATGGCATTTAGGTTGACCTATTCACCTTATTGCCATCAATGGGAGAGTGACGGGCGGGATCAAACTTGTTCTGCACTTTGGCAGTCATCATTTTAACAATGTATACTTTTATTCATTACAGTTAAACTGTACAACTTGGTAAAATTGTTCTGCATTTGGTCCATGTGAGGCAACCGAGGGGCTAATCGGGGTTCAGGATCTCGCCTGAGGCTCCTCCCACATAAACACTGCAGTGGCAGAATAGGGATCGAAACCACGACCGACTAAAGGACGACCACTATACCTCCTGAAAAACAGCTACTTCAATCTGCCACGGCGAAGGACAAGGGAGCTTTGGATGGAGGGAGGTGGTCGTCATGATGGAGACCGGTGATGAGAAGCTGGCCGTTTGAGAAGGGCTCCCCTCGTGAAAAAAATTGGTGCCCAGAAGGTAATAATATATGCATGCAGTATCCTGGTTTCTTTGTAATCCTCCCGCTAAAGTATTCAAGTATCTCAGAATCCAGGTTAGGCCTTATCTACCTCCACTGAGCAGTATTACGGTGAAGAACTATTGGTTGTTGTTTTTCGTGGTTGTTTTTCTTCTTCTTCTTCTACTTTTGTCCAATCTTCTATTTTCAACGCACCAACCTCAAACAGCGGTCCTAGTTTTGTTGCACAATTCTGCATTCTGCACAATGACAATAAAGCTTCTTATGTCTTATCTCGCTTTTTAAAATAAGGATACAATTCTTAAACCCGATACTATTGACCCTGGTGTTCGTGTGACGTCAGAAATAGACTCTAATCTCTAACAGATGTTCGATTTTAGTTGAGAACCCATTACATCCGGGGTACCCCAATTCTCGGGCGACTACCCGAGCACACGTCAAAAGACGTTTAAAATTGTTGACGGTTAAAGTCGTTTTGTGCAGATTTGAGATCCAAACCAAATACTAGTCTATTGGTGGTGGGAGTCAAACCTCCTGTGCCAGCTGTGAGGGGGAACAGATAGCCTGCATCTGAGGGGAAAACATTTATTTTGAATTGTTAGTTGCTCCAAAAAGCTACACAACATTCCACATTTCAGACCAGACGTGACTGTAAATGCTTTCCGGACCCTCAAATACCCCTGTTCTTTTCTTTTTCTGAACCTGATGAAGGCAGCATGGACCGCTCATCCTTTCCCGTAAACTTCCCTGTCACACTCTCGTGTTTTTTGATTCGGCAACTCAAGCCCTGAGCGCTCATGTCCGCTGACGGATGGCGCTCAAAATACCACATGACACTTTGCAGCAAAATGTAGAATGTACCCGCTAGATCATCTGATGGCTTATCTTCATTTTATCCGGGCTTAGAGACAAACGCACACACCCTCATATTAGCAGCTGTGCTCCTCACGGCAATTTAGTGATTCCACCTCCGCCTTTCCCAACATACTGTTAGAGAAAAAGAGTCTGTGGGGCGTCTTATATCACATTTTCTTTTCATTTTCATGCACGTCTTCTCCTCCCCACATGGTCTTGTTTTGACTGTGTTGAGGTCTTCTGACAGCCAGTGGTGGTCTCCTCAGCTCAGAGGAGGTGAGTTGGCGGAGGGGATGGTCTTTGAACCTCACACCAGACGCTGTCTCACCTCCACAGCAGAAAGGCTCTTTATTCAGCGACGCCTGAAATTAGATGTTGCACTTTTCAGGGGATGGAAATATTTTGGTGGGACGGGCATTGAGGCAGTCGCTGCCAAACACTGATGCTACAGTACAAGTGGATATATAAACTACACGCCCAGGACCTTCCTATCTTCCAGGGCATGCAAAGTTCTGTCATCTTCACCCACAGTGTTTTCCTGCACGCGTGCTACTTTGCAGTCAGTCGTGCATAAGCAAACGCGTTATCCATGGCACCATTGCAGCTCTTCTAGAGTCTATTCACCACTGCCAAAAAACAACATATGCGTCTGTCTTACAAGGTGGTTCTGCATGCTAGATGTCCAGGCTGCCTCTAGACGTCTGTGAGAAAGATGGAGGATCTGCTGAAGTGAAGTAATGTGTGCATATGCAAAGAAAAAGGCATTGAGGTGTAAAGCTACAGCAGTTTGTTGCTTTGTTGACTGACTGCATGCTCAACGGAGCTGGAGTCTACTTTCTCTCCTTTATTCTTCAACGCATCTTCTCCTCATCTGAGCAACACCTCCTTGCCTCCCCCCCTCTCCCCGTTCAGTGCTGCAGCCCACCCTGCACTGAGCTTTAATGGTACATGCCATTAGAAAGCCCGTCTCTGGTAGGGAGGAGGAGGAGGAGGAGGAGGGGGAGGGTGGTCTCAATCTTAGCTAAGAGGCTACTTTAGTCCCTCAACATAAGCACATTCGCAGATGACTCTGCGCGCGTGCAGCCGTCTGACAGTGCCGCGTGCCGCTGCGTGAAGCGCGCAAAGTGGGATACAAAGAGAGGTAGAAAGAAGAGAAGAGGGAGCAGAGCATATCGCTGACGTCTCCTCTCCTCTCCTCATGCGCCTGATTCGGCTGGCGTGAGCACAAGAAGCGAAGAAAAATAAATCCTTCGCGTGTGGATCCCGTCTGTGTTTTTAATCCCCATCAGTCTGAGGCATGAAGGAGGGTGTCAGCAGGATAAGAGCAAAGGATGCTGTGAATGGTGACTCTCTTCTGCCAAGAGGACCAGAACCAAAAAGTGCGGGACAGCACGCAGCACGGGTAAAAACTGGATTTCGGGAATGAATGGGAGTCCTTCTGCTGCGCGGTGTGGGAACAGCAGCATCACTCAGGTCTCTGATGAGGTAAAAAACACATCTTCATCACTTCCTCTGGCTGTTTTTCCCTCTGAGCATGGTTGGTCTGCAGGGTCAGATATACATCTTAGAGGCACTTGATCGCAGCTCAACAAAGATGAACCAATTTCCATGCGGATCAGGTTTTGGTTAGGGTTAGCGGCGGAGGAGCTTGAGTCTTGGTCCCCGGGTCGCTATGTGGAAGTGAGGGGGGCTGGATCAGAGTTGCATGCTGCAGAGAGGCGATGTGTGGAACTAAGAGTCAGTCTGCCTGATGAAAAGAATTGCTGATAATCCTCGTGATGAGCATTTAGGTGCAGAGAGAGCAGAGGGGGGCGCAGGAAGGAGAACCCCTCTCAGCTGATCAACAAAGATGCTGGAGCGCAAGGTCCAATTAAAATCAAGATTCAGTCAGTTGATGTGGAAAAATGCAAATTAAATTCACTTTGTCATAAAAAATGTATTTAATCTCCCACCTCATGGATTAATAAATGATTTGTAAGAAACGTATGAGGTCTCAAAATAAAAAAAAGAGAACAGGTTGAGGGATGGAACAAAATGCAGCTTGTGTTTTCTAAAGCAAAGTCTGTCTGAAGACTTTTACTGCTTTAAAGCCCTGGGAGCCCTGCTCTACCTTCCAGACAAAAAAATAACAACTTGGTCACAGAATTATGCAAAAAAAATGGGACTTTTGTTCATGAGTATAAGCCTGAATCAAAAGTTCTCATTTCTACACTGCAAAAAAAGAACATAGGAAATGAGTTTTATTTTTGATCTAAAATGAAATATATTATAATCAGACAGGTTTTGTATTTGGAAGCTATTTCATTTTAAAGAAATAGCTTTCTTAAAATGAATGCTTAAAATTATAGCTTGTCTTAATGATATATTTCAGGTAATATTTAGGTAGATCTGACCAGTAGCTACAGTAGTTTTTCACAATAGCCCAGTAGAGGAACAAGATTATTTATTTTATTTTAAGAGTAAGATCACAGAATATTTAAGAAAATGCACCAATTTGAATTTGTTTGAAATTTTGTATTCAATGTCAATGAGAGCTTCTGTTTGACATTATTATTATACCTTCCAGACAGCTAAAACTGAGAAAACAGTGCAGAAAGAAACCAAATAATCTTACATGTGTCAGACTTTATCTTGTAATGGGCAAAAAAAACAACTTCCAATGGGTTACCAAAATGTAAAGATAAGATTGAGAACAAAATAATATTTCAGCCCCTTGATTGAGCTGACTTTAAGAAATGCCTTGTAACTGCTTATATCTAGATCAAGATTGTGATGTTGTTGTTAGCTGCGTTGGCTCATTGCAAGAAGATTCTGGGTAGAATCTGTCTGAGGATGTTAACCACTGTCAGTTGAGATAGACTCCAGCCCTCCTGCAACCATGCGCAGGGTAAGCAGTTCAAGAAAATGAATAGGTGTTTGAAAAAAAATGTCGTGTTATACGTTTTTTTCCCCCTCAAGTTATGCCAGGAAATCTTTAAAACAGTTTGAGTTGATTGTAATAAACATGTTTCTTAGATTTTAGCATTTTTGTGTATCTGTGGCTGGACTTTTCTGCCAGTATGAAGAGTCTAGTCAAGTGAAACCGTCTTTACCCGAGGGGCTGGTTTGTTGCTTCAATACAGTCTTTTGTTCCTTTCTAATATGGCCAGCATTGCGGTCTACCGAAGCAGTAGTTCTCTTGAGCAGCACGAGTGCACCAGCAGCTCTTGAAAGTAGAAACAGCAGTGCTTTGTCGATGGTTGTTGGGTGATCGCAGCTTCCCTACAGATGTGTATTTGAAACAACATTATTGCAGGGTGCATTTCTTAATTATATGTTTTTTTTTATAATTAGCTGCAGCTATTGGTCCTACTGGAAAATGTTGCAAAGTGTGGTTACAGTGCCAAAGGTCTGGGCTCCTGTCTGATGTCCTTAGTCATGTGTCTGAACTCAGCAGCCTGGGAGTTCTGACCAGTCCGCTCAGGCTGACACCCACTATGACATCAGACATGTGGGCAAATAGGCCTTCTCTCCAAACTCCTATTTTCACAATGGAGCCTCTATTTTCCCTCTGTTCCCCTCTGTGAAGGGCTTGGAGCCTCTACCCTTTGGCATTGCAAGAGAGGCGCACACGACATCATAGCAGACATAGGGACACAAACAACCGCCCGCAACCAGGAGCAGTTCAGAGTCACCACTTCAGCTACAGTGTTTTACATGAGGTAGCACCTAATCAGAACCCATGTAGACAGGAAAACATCAAAACTCCACTACTATAGGGTCCAGCACTGGATTAAAACCATTACCTTCCTACTAACCAATGAACCACCCTGCTTTGTTTTACAATTTCTCATCTGTAAATTCCTTTTAAAAGTTGTTTGATGGCTACTTCATTCAGTCAGCCTTGAGCTTTTTGAGTAGGTGTCTTTCCGTCATCATGTTGGGAGATGAACCCAAACCTCCGGTCACCGCAGGGCTGTGTACCAATTAATCCACTCTGAGAAATACAATAACACACACAAGGTCATGGATTTCTCCAAAGACTCCTGAACCAGCTATTTCCTCCTTTTCTTAACTCCTTTTCTGCTGAACGGTTTCCATATAGGCAGCAAGACCTGGCGGCCATTCCTCTGCCGGCGCGCTACACCCCGTATGCAATGAAGCTGCATATGTCCCCAGCTGTTTGTCACAGGGGAGATAGCATGCTCTCTCTGGCCATGTGTATATTTAGTCTCCGCTCAGACCAGCAACGTCAGCAAATAGCATTCGGATCTCACTTATGGAGGCTTGTCATTTCACACTGTGTTCCTGGTTACCCCCTTGTCAACCTTACATTATACAGAGTGCTGAGGGGACAGAAATTTAGACACCTGCTTCTGCTACTGTAGCTCATGACTTAGAGCCGTCAGTAGAATAAATGAATCGGCACCACCGTGTAAAAGGCATACTTACTGTGTATCCAGGGGTTAGAGGGAATTTGGCAGCTGGGGAAACCTTAAATTCTGGTCAGAGACAGTATGTAAAAAAAAAAGTGTATTCATATTACATAATAAAATATTTACAATCTTTTGCATCATCTCCACGTAGGAAGACGGACTGATTCCAGAGGACTGAGAGCAAAATCACAATCAAAATGATATGTGCTGCTATAATCTATGCCTCAAACACAATTTCAAAAATGCGTAGAATTAAACAATACACATGATGGATACACATGGTAACCCACATGGATCCACCTCCTGATGATTATCCCACAAGGACCAGGTAAAACAAATGTTCTCATGAATAATTGAAATGATAATGAAACGGTCTAGAATTTGGTGGTCCTACACTAAAGGCATTGATTTAAGATAAAAGATAGGTGTGCTCCTAACGGCCACATAGATCCTTCTATCCTTTATGCTGAAATCGATGCAAACATTAAGTGGAGCTGAAGAGTCAAAACACCAAAAAGGATGTCTGTATAGGAAAATATGGGGCAACTATGTTCTCAGAATTTAGAGGCAGTTCACATTCATTTGGCATTTCTTTATGTAACTTTTTCGTTTCTGTTGCACACGGACCTTTGTGGAGTCTTCCATGAATCATGGTTACAGAGTCCAAACCGAGTAGTACTGCTTTGTTTTACGAGCATCAATTAGATCTCTGAAAATGTACGTATATAAATAAATGAAATACATACAATGAAGGACGTATAAAATGAATGCAGATTAAAGATGATGGAGTCTCTATGAATATATAATGTTGAGCATGAATTGACCTGGAGCATGAAGTTTTTGAATATTTATCCCCACTAAAAATCTAGAAAAATTGTAAAAAGAAAAAAGAATTTACAATTTTTTCCCAGCTACTTACTGCAGTATAAGTGAATCTAGATTCACTACATACCACAGGACTTATGTTATTGCATGTTTTCCCAATAAAAATGTCTACAAATGACACAAGTTGATATTTCTCTTTGAACGTTGCTGTAGGTAACCAACGGACAGAGTCCAGTGATGCATGGAATGATTCAGCATTACACCAAGTTTATCAACGTTTTATTATCATCTATTTTTTCTTTTTATTTATTTATTAGAAGAATGCTCAATAGTAAACATAAATGTCACTTTTGGCTGCATTATAACAGAGTTAGCCCAAGACTAATGATCCTCTGCAGTCCCGCCGGTAAGTTTAAAACATCCGTCCAGCAACATTAAAAACAAAACAACAGAGGAAAGAGGAAAGAGGCCCTTTGTAGACGGTCCCTGCCCACCCGTCTGACAACCTTACTGCAACCAACTGCCTTACCTCAATACGAAAGAGGCATTATTTGTGTTTTGACAATGTTTCTTCAATGAGTTGTGGATAAGGAAGTTTGAATCTGTAAATATTTGTCGAATTTACGCAGTTAGTGATTATTATCTCTATCTGCATCGCACTCATTAATATGGGTGATTTTTTTTTTTAAATCACTGTTTAATACGGTAGAGAACTTCCCTGGATCTGTTTTGTGGACATAGGTTTGGTAAGCTTTTAGCAAAATAAGGGAATGTCTTACAAAAAAAGCTCAATCTTCCAGATTTAAGGAGAAAGTTACGAGGGGAAATCAGGGATCTGTCCCTTTACACAGATACAAAAACTGATAATTGGTGAAAAAAGAATTAAATTGGAATTGGTTTATATTGCCCTCAGCTAGTTGTAGGCTCAAGTTAGATGGTGCGGTGGCTTACAGGGAAAACACGCTGCAACTTAAGAAAAACACATGCAAATTCAGAAAACACCTTCATCAAATTGACAACACGTGTGCAACAGTTGGATAAGGTGCTGCGAATACCACAACAAAACACATTAAGAAAACAAACTGCAAAAGCCACAAACACACCAGATTAGGAAATCTGCTGCAAAAGCAACAATTAAGACATGCAAAAGCTAAAAAACATTATGAAATATGCAGCAAAAGCCACAACAATTAAGACATGCAAAAGCTAAAAAACATTATGAAATATGCAGCAAAAGCCACAACACATTAAGAAAACAAACTGCAAAAGCCACAAACACAATACAGTATGAAATGCCCTCTAAAAGCCACAACAAATAATGAAATATGCTGCAAAAAACACAACACATTAATAAAATGAACTGCAGGAGCAACATCACATTAGGAAACGTGCAGAACGTATTTAGCAAGTATTTGCAGTGCGTTTCCTGAATAGTGGTGTGTGTTTGCAGATTGATGCAGATATTTTCTTTATTTTGCATGTGTTTTCTTCAGGTGCGGTCTGTGGGCTACTGTAAGATGGTCTGCCTTGTCCACCTGTAGACTTTTCCACTGGCATATTCTTATTTAAAAAGCTATTCTTGGCCTGCTTCCGACTCGTCTACTGACCTACATCCTTCAAAACAACATGGATAGTTATTGCCTTCCCTCACAGGACTTATTCCTCCTGCCTGTACCTAACGTCTATACTGAATATGGAAAAAGGTCATTCAAGTTTTTTGGTTTTCCTGCTCTCTACCAGTAACCAGGCGGAAAATGACCTGAATCTCAACAAGCTGGTCTCACTGGATGCATTTAAACCATCTCTGGTTGCAGGAACATCTGGCTGTAGATATTTGATTTGACTCATGTAACGACTAGTTTGGATAATTTGTGAGAAATATTGATGAATGTTTGATTCATGTTTTTTTATAATTCATCTGGGCCATAGAACCCAGTTTCTGCGGGATGCTACCTGTCTATGCCAGGAGACTGTATCAAAAGAGATATTTAATACCTCTCTTCTTTCCTACGATAGGATACAATTCGGTATAATTAGATACGATACAATAAGACACGGTATGATGTGATGCAAATGATGAAGCTGTTTTCTCACTTTAAATTGAAATACATTTTTTGGTTCTTGGGCAATTCTGTTGTGGAGATTTACCCACAGACCATAAAGATGTTCAAGATTTTCCATAGGCGTCTCAACCGGCAGACTTATAGGCTGGTGTCTAAGGGACTTCTTCAGCCTCATGCATTTTAAATTGCAGGTTAAATAATCTTTAAATAAAGAAGAAAAAAAACGCTTTGTAGCCGGAGGTTGTGAAGTGGAACAAGAATTTTTTATGGAGCAACAGATATTAAGAAGCCAATTACATCGCCACATTCTCCGATTCCATCATTATATTTTAAAAATCCATTAAAACGGGATGTAATTAAGTTTTAACGAGCAGGTGAAACACCATTAAGAATAGAAAGCCTGCTTTTTTTTCTGTAAAGCGGTATCCAGCATTCACACGGTTTGAGAGTGGGATCACCACCATGAATGTTATCATAATAAAAATGTCATAGGACTAATTTGTATAAAAGTCATCTCCATGTGGCGTCTTCATGTCGGTCCCAGAGAAAGGTGCTCAGCAGCATTTCACACATCATTGCACAGTGTAATAACGTGCATGGAGCCCGACAAGACAGAGGGATTAGACTCTGCACAATATTTTGAAAGCTATTGACAAGGCTGTGGAGGATAGAAACAGAGGGCAGTGTGTGGGTGCGTGTAAAACATGTCTACCCACAGTGAGATCTCACAGATGGAGGTTTTTGAAACCCACTCCACTGGGTAAAAAAATTCATCTATGTTTGATGTCTGTTCAGTGTACGCTGTAGGTTTTCTTTTTAGTCACGGAGATGATGTCCAGCCTTAGGCAACGGAGGGCCAAAGCAGTAGATGTGAGCATAAAACATCGGCTTATTCAGTACAAGAGATCCTCGATCTGAACACAGCCCACAGTGTAACGTGTAGGTGTACTTGTAGCACCTGTAGCTCTAGTAACAGTGTTACAGTGCTTGTAACTAGAGTACAAACGCTCTCGCACGCACAGTTCTCTTGTTACGGTGTTCACCGGGAGAATATCTTCATAATCATGAAAACCAACAACTGTGACTACTTTTTAAAGAGATGATATCACAAGAACACGCTTCTCTTTAAGGGGGGAACAATAATCCGCCTACAGTCTGAATGTAAAGGACGCGTGTGGACAAAGCCGGGAATGTCGTACACATATCTTGATCTTGATATGTCAGCTGTGATTATCGCCTCTGTGTAATGAAGTAGTGAATGGAATCTATCGGAATAACAGCTTAACGTGAGTTATAATGGATGACGGAATGAAGCTTCTCACTTATACTATAAATGTTACCTTTTTTTTAAGTTGAACATTCAAGACTTAGTGTCTACCTCATATTCAATGGCCTCCTGTAGGAGTTGTTGCATTTCATACAACATCATTATCCTGCAAACGTCATCCGATAATGCATTTAGCGCAAAAATATTCTGAAAATGATTTGTCTTATTTGCATCTTTCTCCATGTAACACTATCAGCTTATGACTACTAACCTCTAGAACTCTTATTTACGCCCTCATTTCACCTCATTATCCAGTGGTAGCGCAACAGTGGGGCCAGAAGCAAGATGAAGAAGGGACACTACCATCACGGCTACTTGTTGCATGGTTTCATCTTTACAGGGATGATCATTATTTCCTCTCCCTGTGTGCCTGGTATGTTCAGCGTGAAACCGCCAAACCGAGCAAATGTTCTGACCAGACTTAAACGTCAGCTGAAAATAAGTCAACAAAGTTGCAGAGTAATTTATTTTTTGTTTAGGAACTCAACACAGCCCACAAACAAAAGTGATGAAGTGTGTAAAAGACTTTCCAATGTTGGCTCAGGGGCAGAAGGCAGAGATCAGGGAACATTAAGAATAATAATCCAGGACAGGGTTAAGGACAGGACAGGTGTTGGAAGCGTCCTTGGAGAAGGGGTTCCAATAGTTACAAGGATGTATTTGTGTGAGATGAGCTTTCGGAGCCAAACTTACATCAGGAACCTGAACAGGAAGTGATTGTAGGTTGTGGACCAGCAGCTCTGTGTCTGTTCCTCATCCGACCCTGCCAGACGTAGTGGTTGTGTGAATCAGGATCAGGTTCCCGACTGACAGTAAATCACATTCACCCTCCTCTCCACACATGCATGTGTGTCTGTGTGCTGGCCATCACAGTGATACAGACCATTTAAGCCTGGGGGGGGGGGGGGGGGGGCATATTTTGGTTTCTTTTAAAAGTTGGGGAGGAGGAGTAAAGAAACATGAGGTTATCTTCAGCAGGGGGCGGGGTGGGGGGGGGTGGGGAGAATATCTGGGCTTCTTGTAAAGGTTGGCATGAATGAGTAAAGGTTGAAAATGCTGATCCAGTTAGAGAAAGGTTATCTTGCAGGAAAAGCTACTTTGAGAATGAAATGTAGAGAAAACAAAAAAGGTACTATCCCCTTTCACGTGTTTTTTGATTTTGCCCAGACTGGGATTTGAAGGGAAGTGAGATGAACATTAATAAGTAATGCTTGCTTGTAACAATGTTCTGAACACCTTAGAAACAACACACAAACCGGTATGTTGGGTCTTGCAGCAGTGTTGTTGTACCTCTGTGGATTACACTCCATGGGGCACTTAAAATCTGTCTGGCTGCCCATTAAGGCAGCCACTATCCTGTCTCATTAATGTCCTGCAGAGGAATTAGAATAAACTGTGCTCCACAGACTCGTTCTGGCAGAGGCTCTCTGTCTTCTCTCCTGCAGCGTTTTTCCCTCCAGAGACAGCCGTTGTTTGCCCGCGGTAGATCACAGCAGCTTAAAGTTGACCGGCAACACGGAATAATTAGGTGCTCAATTCCACCAAACTATTGTAGCTGACGAATGCATCCTGACTTGTTTCAGCAATTTCAGCACAGGTTGCCAAATATTATCACTGTGTGGGCCATCCCAATTAAATAGGGGTTTAAAACTGAGAATGGGGTGTTCTACAGAAGTACTGCAGCAGCCCAAGTAGAAATCAGTCAAAGCATTAAAAACATGGCGATGGACTTCTTGATATGGGATTTAAGATGGAGTTCAGCAGAATTACGGTTTTGCATTTTTCCCCACATGGTAACTGGGAAAAGCGCTTTGTGGGAGGATTTTGTGCTCTTATTATTTATAAATTTCCTGTTTTTCCTTCAAAATGTTTGAATGAGAGAACATTAGGGGGTGTTGCCATGTGCCGAGTACTCATGCCACTGTAGCCTTCATCAGGCTAACCCATTAACAAGAACCTAACAATCTCTGTCAGAGGAAAGCTAAAAGGCTTTTATTTCTTAACATTTTACCTGAACACGCCAATACTTAAGGCGTAGGCTGGAGCCTATCCCAGCTGGTTTTAGGTTCTCTCCAGGTACTCTTACGTCGTCCCACAGACCAAAACCTACAATAAAGATGATTCAGGGACTCTTAATTGCCCATAGGAGTGTGAGTGAGTGAATGGTTTCGAACTGACAAATTGTTGTGGGTCTATCCCGCCTGTCACCCGGACGTTGGAGCCTATCCGATGTCAGCTTCGATAGGCTCCAGTCCCCGGGATCCTGAACACAATAAGCGGTTATGGGTTAATGAATTAATTAATGCAATAATGTGGCGATCAACACCCACATACTTCCTCTTCCCTTTCTCTAAGATGACATGGACACGTCCCCAACATGGAAATGCAGATTGTAACAGCAAAAACAATGAAGAACTTGGTGGTGGCCAGTAAACACACTGCATCATGTAGAGAGATAATATTTTAAGAAGAGATCCGACATCTATCATCCGTCTTGTCTTGCCTGAATTATGGTTACACTGCCTCCAACAACTCCTGGTGGTACTGCACCTCTTTCTTAGGGTTTCCTATTTCAGTCCTAGCCGAAGAATTATACGGCTAACAAACCTTACAGGGACAAATCATCCGTATTTTCCTGTTGAACAAGTTTCTGTGTGTTTCAGTCAAATGAACAACACAGTTTGTTGCTGTTAAGGCTTGTAGCGCCCTGTAGTGTCCTCCTTCAATCAGTCATGCTGCACGATTATAATATATTTTTTCCCAATTTTCTTAATAATTCTTTTTGGTATAATCCCATTATGTGTGTATTTTATGGTCGTGTATGGTCCCTGGCGGCAGTGCAGCGCCGCTATGTCTATAAAGACGGTATTATGGACAGTTGGCGGAGTGCTATCAGTTGTGTTCACATTCATGCCTGCTAGAAATTAGAAGGGAGAGATTGGACTGGAGGCATATACTGTATATACAAACACAAAAGCATCCCCCCACCACACACACACACACACACACACACACATACGGACCACAGTCTACAGCATCTACAGGCACAAACACAAAGAAAAGATCCTGATCCAGGCCTGGAGCTTTACCTCCCCCCACTGTCAAACCACATCCTGCCTCACACAGAGAAGAACAGAAGAAGAACAGAGTGTTACTCTACTTTTCTCTCCTATCTTCAGACGTTTTTTCTTTGAGTCCTACCGCGGCATAACATACAGGAACGTACAGGAAGAGCTGTCCTTCACAGCAAAATGAGCCTAACTTCTAATCAGCATGGTGGGGATGACACGGTTTGCATTCAGCCTCGCGGGAGGAGGAGTAGGAGGAGGAGGAGAAGAATGGCGCTGAGTGCTTGTGGGATACTATATGTTAGACCATCTGAGGGCAGGAGGCCGAGATGATCTTTCACATCATGACAGGGGTCGTCCCTTTTCATCACCCTGTCCGCACAGATGAAGATGCGACCTGACAGCGGCGGTGATCACACTGGTGGGTGTGGGGTGTGTTAGTCAAACAGGGTGATGCAATATACAAGACTCATATATGAGGAAATAAATCTATGCTGGCATCCAAAACCAAGCAATAATTCTTAAAGAAACTGTCCACCCAAAAGTGAAAGTGTAAATAATTATCTCATCGCACCCATGCCAATGGAAAGTCCGGGGCAGTTTCTTAGACCAGAAACCATTTACAGAGCTTCACATCGAAATAGTGATGCAGCACTCTCACAAATGATGGGAGAAGATGAGGAAACACAAAATGAATGGAAACACAAATAAAAAAACAAACTTAAAATGAGAGCTTGAATTTTTTTAATCCAAGTCTCGAAGAGCCCAGAGATTCTAAAAGAATCTAAAATTGTAATAAACAGTAGGCCTACATGCCTACACTGAAATCTTCACAATCATCTCGAATCTAAGAAAAGTTAATGATTCTCATGCAAAAAAACAAAATACAACATTTGATCTGACAGAGGCACAGAGCTCTGTCTTACTCTTTTCCACAGAGCAGCTCCCCAACTGGTCCAAAACCAGGTGTTGATGTGGAACCTGTTCTCTGTGTTTCCACCGCCAAAGACCAGTCACTCAGCCAGGAAAACTGGTCCCAAAGTGGAATAGTATGACAGTTTAAGTACGACATTGAAAAAAAAAAGAAGTTCGTTAGAGTGAAGTCTAAATTCTTCTGGAATAAACTCATACATTTATGAGAATAAAGTTGTATTCTAGTATACTAGTGTGTTGATTACCCCCATGTCTGTATGATTATTTGTTTGGAACAGAAACAAAGTTATTTTCTTTACAAGATGCTCCATGCTCCTCACTTTGAGTCTTGTGACACTCAGGCTTATATTCTTGTGAAGTTACAACCTTTTTTTCGAAAATATAACAACTTTTTTCTCTTAAAATTACAACTTTATTCTCAAAATATTAGGACCCTAAGCATGTCATCTCCTTTTTTTTCTTTCTATTTGTTTGGTCAATGTGGAACTAATACGCCATGGTAGAATAGAAACCCTGCTGGTCTACAAATAAGAACCAGTTAGATCAGGGGCTGAGGGCGGGATTCATCAAAACCAGCCAAAACTTTATGACTGTCAGATTGATGGTCAAGTGTCGATGAACAAAACTCAAGTAAAGCCACATTTGTTTGGACCACACAATGGTCCTTGATCCAAATGTAAAACCCATCGGTTGGAGTTTTGAGGATATGCCCTTCTTTGAAGCGATACATCGTGTACATTGTTGGCCAAAACGATACAGTGAAGTATTGATGTGGCTGTAGGGACCCTCCAGTCTGCGTAAACTCAAACCGGTCTTTGTGTAACAGCCCATGTACTGAAGTTCAAGCCCCCGACTCAGGGGAGGGGACTGCCGACACTTTTAGCTCAGCTACAGTGAAGATCTCAGCTTAAAAAAGTTGCAAATAAACGTCTCTCCAAATCGTTTTAGGATCTCAGGGGTTCTTAGAGACATTTTATGCTTATATTATACCCACCAGAGTCGAGTCTATTCAAAGCTCCGAATACCGAGAGTGAGTGGTTTTAGCTGTGAATCTGAAATATCTGCTCGTGTTCCTTTTTTCTGTGACAAACAGACTAAAATGGAGAGGAGCGGTTCCTTTAGGGGATCGCTGCTTTAATTACTCACGGATTAAGCAACTGTGATATCGAACACGGCACAATGAAAACTAGTTTTGAGACACAAGCAAGCTCTCTCAATTAGCTTCTTGAGAAAACCCTAAAGGCTTCACTGTAAATCCTTCATTTTTAACGAGAACTATACGAGTCCGTCCATCGCCGTCACAGGAAAGGATCAGAAATGCTCGGAGACAGATTATCATTATTTAGTGTTGCTTATTGTGCAGATTTACTACATCTCCCAGTTGAAGAGATGAAGTCATTGTATCTAATGTCACGTTTAATCAATTCCTCAATAACTGGACAAAATCACACATACAATCATTAACTCTATCCACAGCATGAAGAAAATTACCCTACAGATATGTCATTTATTGAAGTCATGAATGTTCCAGATCAGTGCTTCTCAAACTTTTTTCAGCAATGTGCCCATTTTGAATGATTTTTGCAGCTAATTACTCTGGGATCATTGCAAAGAAACATTTTGGTGGGTACATTTTCGGACTTAAAATTCTGTCTTTGAGGTGAGAATTAAAATAAATGAAATGGCCCTAATTCTACTTAATAAACTATAAAAAAAATGAAAAATTCTTGAAAATTGGTTCAAAGAAAGTAAGTTTATACTAAGAATTTAGACTTAAATTACCCCTGCTGTACCCCAAAGTACATCTAGGGGTAAAAGTACCCCCTCTTTGAGGAACACTGCTCCAGATTGTAACACAAATCATATTGTGTACGTTTCTTTTATTGTTATAACAGTAAACACAGACTGACTGGTTTGTATACTCGTACATCTCTCAGCTGTGGTTGAGTGGTTAGTACTCACAGCAGGAACGTACTGAGGGTTCATGACACCTCATTTGGTCCAGACTTTTGAACTTGAGCCAGACCAAAATTGCAGGTGTGAAACCTCCCACAGACCAAGGTGTGGATCAAACAGCCGGACAGAGGTCCATCAAAAAGAGATGTCCTCTCCTTTTTCGGATGATTCGGATGTTCTGATCAATTACAGAAAGTGACAACAGGCTACATTGCTAATGTATGACAGAAGAAGAAAACAAAGAAAGATGGCAGCACTTGGTGGCAGGAAGGGGGGGAAACTGTTTTATAGTGATATGGTCCAATGAATAAAACAAAAGTCGGCTGGAAAGCTGTGAGAGAGGCGATACGAGAGCTGAGGAGAAATGACGACACTCTAGATGTCAGATGCATGCTGGTCAACAAGCACATCTGTCACCAAGTATGCAGAGGATGATGATAGGACATACTGTTGGTACGTCATGGAAACTTGTTTAATGAGCTTGAAAAATTGCAATTTGAAACGAAAACTAACCGAGTCAAAGATAAAATGTAATGGGACAATCCGGACTTTCCTTGTTGTCTGAATGGGTTTCGTGCTTCATCATCCCTTAAACCAATAATATGCAGTTTCGATGAATCGGTGACGCCAAGGTGCTCATAAGTTTAGGCCCTGTGATGAACTGGTCTTGTCCAGAGGGCATCCCGTCTCCCGCAAAATGTCAGCAGCCCCGCTGCGGCGCCGCTCAGGATAAGTGGTTAACAGAAAATGGATGGCTGAAGGGATCCAGCTCTTAATGAACCATATACTGTGTGGAAAAAAAGGCTTAGTAAGAGTGGTAATATGAGATAAGATGACAGCAAACCAACTTTTTTTTTTACAAATTTCCCCTTATTTTATGCATTTTCATTCTTAGTTTTAATCACTTGCCGTTTATTTCACGTGCAGCAGCGAGTTATATTATCTGGCTTATTCGGTCTGGAATACAAAATAAGGCGCTTAATGAGTTATGAAAAAGGAAAAAGAAAAAAAAACAGATGTTATCTCTTTTGAAGTCATTTTTGTTCCACTTCTCATCTGTGCTGTATTCATGCTGTGTAGTTTTTTTGGCTTTTCTATAGAGGACCAAAAAGATTGGGAGCCTGTGCAGAGATGTTCTGATACTGTCAGCTTTTGCTACCACACTTTGTTTACCCTTCCGAGCGGTACACACTTGTCATCGCTGCACAGAGCTGCATGTTTGTCTACATGGTTTATTATGCAAATGTAGATGCAATCTACAAAATACACCTTTTTCATTATTAATCAGGGCTGGAGGTGCATTGGGAATCCATTGTCTGTGCCAATGATGCTAGCAAGGTATAAGAATTCATCAACACACTCCATCTCATTTCTGATGATCTTGACAGAGGACGCAGGAGCGGTTCTGGTGTTGTTAACAAAGATCCTGTCAGTCAAAAATTAATCACATCTCTAAGCTTGACGCTTACATGATTTTTTTTTAGTGGCGTTTTCTGCATATTTTCTCTCATTCCATCTTTCCATCCATCCAGAACCCTCAAGCGTTCTCCTGTGGCGTTCCCACGCCAGATGAGATATGTAACCCCTCCTCAATGAGTTCTGGGTCTATCTTGGGGTCTCCTCCCAGTTGGATGTGGTTGGAAAACCTTCAAAGCAGGCACCCTGGGGGAAACCTAATTGGATGCCCAAAACACCTACACTCATTTGGACACAAGGAAGCAGTGGCGCTACACTCTCATCCCGAATGAGTTGACTTTAGTAGAAGATCAAATGCAAACCCATAAACCACTGTAGTTCCAACATCTAGAAATAGAATATTTAAATTGATGTAAATGGAGTCTAAGTTGTACAAAATTCCATGGAGTTGAACCCAGAACCATCCTGCTGTGAGGCAACTGTGCTTCCCACTGTGCCTCTTTACAAACAACTCGCCATCTTGCTTGATATAAAATTCCATCTTGTTTGGAGGAACTGAAAAACACAACATTTAACAGTGTTTGTCATGTCCTTGTGAATGAGTGATCTCAAAGTATGCAGACAGAAGCAGCACCCATCAGACTCTGCACACAGGAGCTGACAGTTTGTTGGCCTCGCTTTTGTTAGGCCCCTCCCCTCCCTTGCAGAAATATAACATCTTGCTGAACCTGCCAACGGAATAAAACAAGAAACCAAAGTTATTATACCCCCAAAAGGTTTTGGATTATTATTTATCCACCGCGTCCACAGATCCTTCTTCTTAACAAGATGAAAAAAATCTATTTCATGGAAAACTTTCCGATTTTATACCCCCATAGACCTTTGTGCGAGGAAGGACTGGATTGTTGGAACTTTATCTCCAGAGGTTTACCGTCCATTAGTTCTCAACCATTGGTCAAATTCTTTTTTCCAAATTTTGTGCGTATGGACTCGAGGAGATTTATCTTCTGTAGATTTTTCTGCAATAGTTCTTACTCAACTCACCAGGGGGAGCTCTTTTTTTCGGAAACCCTCTTTTTTGGGACATAATTTCGGATAGGTTTGTCCAGTTTAGTCCATATTTGGGGCATATGAATCAACTCAAGGAGCTCTATCTTGTATATGTCCTATTTTAATCTATTATTTCATATTTTAATCACTAAGGGGAGCTATTGGATGAAAAACACTGTTTTTAGACATAAATTCACATTTAATTTGAGGAGTTGAATCAGGGGGGACTGCTTTCAGGGATATACCCTTGCTGTTGGGGATGACAGGGTAAGCCTAGTTAGTTAATAAGGCCCTGTTTTTACAAAACATTGAAGAATAGTTCATGACCACTCAAAAGATTTGTTAAAATCTGGGTCAAGTGTGTACTTCAAGTTCCCTCTGGATGTCTTGGCTCCTCAGCTTACCACTGAAGGTAAGTCCAGCCGCCCATAGGGAGCTCACTTCAGCTGTGCGCATCTGCAATCATATCCCCCTCATGATACAACTCTCCCTTCACCATGTTGGACCGATACAAGACCATGTAACCATCCATTTTCCAGGCCCTCATATAGCTGACAATCATTGTTATTAGAACAACGGATAGCTCAAATTAAAGGTACGGGCAAACAAGTTCATTTGAAATTGGCTTCCAAAGTCTTTCAGGCATTTGAAAGCTAATATCTGCAATCAGTGTCTTTTATGAGGACACTTGTGAGGTTTAAAGATCCAAATAGAACTGCACACCATCCAGTCGTCCATCTCAGTCCTGCAGCATTGTGTGAGCTGCTGCTCTGGTCCAGACCTCTGCAAACAGCTGATGTGTGCAAAATAAGAACAAAACACCGGGGTCAGTGCATTACAGCTTCCATTTTGCAAATGATTTTTTGAGATCTGAGACAAATCTCATTTGCTAATCTTCCAGATGAAAACACTATTAAAACTATGAGTTTTTTTTTTTTTTAATCCACTAATACTGAATGAGCTGAGCTAATTTTCTGCCATGAAGCAATCTTCTCTGATACACAGTATGAAGCAGGATTGGCAAGGAAGGGCTTTCTGGGTTCCCTATCCAGAGTTAGAGGGGGGGGATGTCTGTGGCGGTGTGACTGCTTCGATAGAGAGGGATGGATAAACACTCATTGGTATTGGGGAGTTACTCTACAAAATATTAAGAAAGGTTTTTAAAAGGTTTATTCACATTTCAAGCTCAAGTATGAACAAATATAGAAGAGAATGTGAGAGTGGGTAGGAAGATGGTTTTATTCCCAACATCCATCTTCTGCCCAGGTCAGGAATGAATTTTGTGGAATGTCCTCAACAAAATAAAAAGACCATGAAAATTTGTATATACATTTATAACTATTAACTTTTTGAAGTTTTGTTTTCAAGTTACAAAATTCTGTTTCAAGTCCTCAAACGCTTTAATATGCCAAAAAAACCAAAAAACATTTATCAAATAGAACTTTTTTCAATGGCAAGGGTTAATACCTCTTCTTCGATGGACCCCTTTGACTTGTGGTGTCCCCCAGGGCTCCATCCTTGGCCCCTTACTCTTTCACATATACATGCTGCCACTGGGTCTTATTATAAACTAGGAATAGACTCAAATGTTCTCACTCAACCAGTGTTGTTATCAGTATAACATCCTAAAGTTTATCAATGTAAAGTTAGAAGTACGGCTGCAAATTTCTTAGATTATATTTTGCTTTTAATTTAAATCTTTTTTCTACTCTTAAACATCCATCACCTGCGGAGGGGGAAGCCTTTTTGATGTAGCGTTTAATATGACTGTCAGAAATCCATTATGTTGCTGTCAAAAAAAATCTTACCCAAAAAAAGTTATTGAATAACAAAGTTTAGTTTTAAAATCCAAGGTGACCTGTCAGATCAGGTAGCGAATCCGTTGATCGCCTTTCTGCGTAGGCCTTTAATTAATATTTTTCTAAGTGTAACGAGCAGCGAATATGACCCGCATCGCACCAGCGTTAATTTGCTTGGCTTCCCAGCTTATGAAAATTAATTACCATGAACAAAACTTTAAAGGACAGATACAAAATATAGAGCTTAAACTGTTCATGCTCATAATCGTTTTCATAATCATTTTCTAAGTGATTTGTCAGTGTTCCAAGGAAGGTTGGGGAGCTATGAATAAAATTGGGATATTTATAAGCGCCATTGATGTTTACGGTTTGATTTCCCAGCATTGGGAGACAGTGACAGCAGCCCACCCTTCCTCCACTATGCTTAATATTAAGAGGCAGGTTTTGGTTTGCGGTTTACATAAAATCCTCTTGACTGCAGCGGCGTGACCCCAAGGCAAAATCTATTAATCCTGTCCATATATTCTGACTTATTCTGACTTAGTCGGCTCTGAATATTTATACTGGGAGAATATACTGAAATGATCAGAAATTGACCTTTGCCCTCTGCATTCACAGCATGGAATCAGTAATTTGCATCGAACCCAGGCGCTGAAGATCCTCTCTCAACATTATTATATTGAGGTATGTCATTTAAATGCACAGTCGGAGTACAGGATACCCTCTTCAAAGGATATCTGCAACTGGTTCAGCGTTGAAATGGTCCGGAATGTTGATTTTGACCTAAAATTTTACAAGACTTTTCTGGTGCAAATGTATTTCAGCAGAAAATTTGCAGTCCCTCATGATAATTAATGGTGGATGTAACATTTATAAGCCGCGACTAGACCAATGCAATCCTCCTGATTGAACTCCTCAAATTAAATGTGAAATTGTGTTCGAAAAAAAAAAAAACCTCCTTCTACTGAGTAAAATATGAACAATTATAGTAAAATATGACATATGCAATATTGATCTCCTCGAGTCAATTCATGTGCAAATTGTACCAAAGGATGAGAAATTATGGACCAAACCTTTTCAAGATGAAGCCCCCCGTTGTGTCGGAAATATACAACCAATTTTTCCCAAAATCAATCCAGTTCTTCCTCGGTCTCTTTGGGTAAGAAATTTGAAAATGATCCATGACAGTATTTTTGTGTGTTCGTGTTAACACAACAAATGGCACCAAAGATCTTTTTCAGTGAATAAGGAAATCTTCCCTATGACTAGAACGTTGTCATTTCTTTTTGTTGGTTTGTGCATTATATCAGGTATTACCTTGAATATTATCACACAATGTCTTACCATCTTACCTTACTAAGTTACTAAGAATCAGGTTGAAAAGAAGATTCATATCACAAAGCTTTTTTTTTGAAACAAGAACTCTCTCATGGTGTACATACCTCTGAGAATGTCCTTGCTGTATCTTTACCCAAAGAATTAGGATCAATGGAATCTTGAATGAAATCTTAGAACTCAGCTATGAAGAAGTCCTTCAGATCCTACATCAGAGCTGGTTCACTGCCAGCACAGGAGAAACTCTGGACATCCTCCTTCTGAGATATTACTGTCATGATGTAAATTTCAGGTCGATTCCCACAACAAAGAGGCTGAGGATGTCTCTGTCATCGGTCCTGGGTCTGATATCTTTGTGTGTTCTTGTGTAGATACACGCACTGACAGATCTCTAGAACTATGGTACACACTGCTCATGTGAAAGTCTTGTTTGTGTCTGCTTCAGCACACAAGGAACAGAGCAAATTTTTTTTTTTTATGTTTCCAGACATACTTGTTACAAATCGCTGCAGAGTAGATAAAGTGGTAATTATTCCATCAAACGCCATCTACTGCGTGGATCTTGGACAGAATAATAATTGTTTGTGCTGCCTGGTGATGCATATATGTGCTGGGGTGGTTTGTCAGAAATACTGTATGGTGATCACGTCGGCTCGGTGAAATGGCAAAGGCAGGATCTGCTGCTCCGCTGGAGGCTGCTGCAGATATGAGTCAAGCTGAAACAATCCAGTCAAGTTCAGCACAAGCACTTTTGACTTTGGCCTGAACTGCCCTGAGTCCTCCTGTTTCTCCTGTTCATTACCATCTCCTTCTGCTGTCACTTTATACACAGCGATAGAACTGGCTGTGGTACTACCTCACGAAATACGAAAATTTTTAGCTCAAGCTTTGGATGTAATGAAAACAATGGAGGCATGTCGTTTAAGCGGTGCAAACAGCCACTCTGACCATAAGATTATAAGTGCTTGAAGCGCCAGTGTGTATGTGCGTGTGTGTGTTTGTGCTTCCTTTTCCTCAGTCTGCATGAACTCCGCATCAGTTAGCGTAATTTGAATGAATGCCTAATGGCCGTGCTCCGTTCAATGCAGTGTAGCAGTTTTTGCAAAAGATAGCTGTAGACAGAACAATGTTCACAGCGAGGATAGGAGTTGAGCGATAATATAATACACAGTGGGTTGCAGGCCCGAAACAAATGCCCTTGTGTGATTGATTACACGCTACAAGCTAATGAGATAAACAGAGCCTGAATCGATTCAGGCGGGGGAGAATCATGCCAGAGGGGCACAGGCAGACGTGTCTGTATTGGCATGCTCATATTCAAAGACCCGGTGAATGAGACCAAGCAGCGGTTTTGTGTGAGAACGGAGCCGTGCCCTCTTCCGCTGCTTGGAGATGCGTCGCCCACAACTGCAATCAGGGTTAATGCTTCTCGAAATCACATACTAGCAAATAGGTATGACAAATTAGGCAGCAACCGATTAACAATCGCCACATTTTAGTGAAAAAGCTAAAGCAGGGATGACCAATCTCCGGTTTATCGGCTGAAGCTGCTTACCTAATGGGCTGAAAACCCACTCGCTGATATTCCAAGTGCAGCGGTTAGCCAATTAAAACCTTCATACTTCACTAACGTGACGGGAAGAGGATAAACAGGGCGAGACAGCATGTGTGATGCCGAGCATGTCTGAGCTGTGCACCGCGACACAGAATAGACGAAGGGGAGCGAAAGCAGCGGGCTTAGGAGATGTGCAAACCTGGAAGTCATCTCTTAGAATAACTGTTTTACAACCACTCAGTCACAAACTAACATACTGTTTTGTTGCTCTGTTACATACTAGCAGTTCGATTTGTATATATTAATCCAATGAACAAACATGATTATCAAAGAGAAGGGATCGCGATGTGGGCCGATTACTTTGAAGGTATCTGTATTTACAAAAATAAGAATATCCCTACCAAGCTTCGTACGCGTCTACACCCACAGGCTTCCATACATCCATTCTGTGATACAGATACATCCACAAGATGGCAGTAAAGAGTCGAGAGTTTAGACAAAAACAAGAATGGCGGTGGGTAAGGAAGTTGTGATGAAGTATGTGGGCAGTAAAAAGTAGCAAACACTGGAGCGTGATGCCATCGAGATGTACCCAAAGGTAGTTTGTGAATTGAAATACATATTGTTGTTTATTACCTTTTCAGAAGACATAAATACTTTCTTTCTTAACTCTTTAATGTCCTGCTCAGCTGTCTGGTTGAGCATATTTTAAATCTCTATTTTTTTATTGAAAAATGTGAGTCACATGACTGAACCTGTTAAAAATGACAGAGTAGCAGGATGGATGGAGCCCTGGGGGACACCACAGGTCGAAGGGGCTACTGAGGGGAAGTCATTAAGGTTCTACTCTATAAGTGGGTTAGGAATGTTCTTTTCGATAATTCGATTCGGCCCATTAAAAAGATTTGAGGTCTTCTTCTTCTTCGTCTTTCCGCTGTTCCCTTTCGGATCATCTGTTTTTTGTCCATAGTTGCCCCCTGTAGAAAACTTACCCTGCCTGAACCTTATCTGTGTGAATGTTCTCCCCGTGTCTGCTTGGGTTCTCACCGGCTTCCTCCCACAGTCCAAAAACAGGCAATATAAGTGAATTTGTCTGACCCGACGAGTGAACGTGAGCTGATTGGTTGTCTGTCTCTGTGTGTCGACCCTGTGACGAACTGGCGACTTCCATGGTGTACGCCGCCTCCTACCCAATGTCAGCTGGGATAGGCTAATTATTCCCGTGACCCTGAACAGGATAAGCGGTTAGGGTTAATGAATGAATGAATATATTATACTGTATTGGTGCTGAAGGGAACCTGACCAAAGATGGCTTCAGACACCATATTTATCTGGTGATCACACATCAGAAATAATCGCCCTGGATCCGACGGAAGACAAGATACCTGAGCGTGAACTCCTTCAGTAGCAAAAATATCTCAGCTTAAAATAATTCCGTTTATTTAGAGTACAGACCTGTCAGAGAATCTTGCAAGCGGTGTTAAAAAAGCAAAAGGTATTGGCTCGTTAATCATACTCGAAAGTTTGAAATGACTGTGATCATTATTTGAAGCCATAATCACCCGGCTCTATATTATACGCTTTCTTTTTTTTGTCACACTGAACGGCAGAAACAATCTTTGATTAGGCAAAGTGCTTTTGTTGCATAAACCTGACCGCCGACTGGATTGTGCCCAGTTTCTGATGACGAAGTCCTGCGCTTCGTATGCCCCCCACGTTCTCCACCACTGCTCGCCTCCAGTGCGGTACATAAATACAGTCTTTCATTCAGGGAGATAAACGTTATCTCTGAACATAATGCAGGCAGAGAATATGTTTCCTCTATAAATGTATCCGCCGTTGGAAATTGAACAATAAAGCCTATCATTTCTAGGAGACGGGGGTCGTTCAAACAACCAATTAATGAGAAAAGATTTTAGACTTACCTTCTCACATTTTTGCTAAATATATGAAAGAGGTTCACTTTGATCATGTTGTAGTTTCATCTTCACCAGCCCTGACATTTATTGAACTACTTTAAATTCCAACTCCCTTTGATGCTCTTTTATGGAACAAGGCATATGATCAGACTCCTGCGTAGAGGGTAGAGGGGTATTTTCAAAAAGGATGAAATTTTGTTCAGTTTTCTCATGTGCAAAAATGACTCAAAAAAATCCCAGATGGCTCAAAAGTTCCTTTCCTTCATTGTTTGATTATAAACTCTTTGGCGGGTAGACAACAGCAGCTCAGCAGGGTCCGTCAAGGACGAGGATATAACAAAGACTGGCGTCTTTTTCATGTGCTTCCAGATTTGCCCTATGGTGGTGTCTCTTCCTTTTGCTGCAAAGGATTCAGTGCACGTGGCTGTGTGTGTGCACGGATGTGCCCATTGGCCTTTGTGCTTTTTTATGCGCTTGCAGCATTTGTCAAATCAAATTGAGTCTTTTATCAGCACAAAAAAAACTGAATATCTGATTGTAAATTCAAAAAATTCAAAGGTTAATGTGGAAAGTAGTAAAATTGCCAAAACATTACAATAATTTACATATCATTTTCTCACCCCAGAGTGTAAAAGAGTGCACTCGTGGATTTAAGCTATTACCAGCTCCAATATTATCTCTAACCAGTACCACAGCACCTCTTCAACTTACACTTTTGCTCTCTAATGCAAAAACCTAACATGTTAGATAATAAGAAGTAATGTGATAGATAGGTAGAATATCACACATATTTTATTCATTTGAATCTAACAAATATTTCTTTCTTTAACTATTTAATGTCCTCAACAAAAAGAAATATGTAAAAAAAAAAATTCTGCATATTTTACATCTTTGGGATATTTATTAATTGAATATCTTAGACACAATAAACTACCACAAAATAACAAATAAATTGGTCGAGCATGATTTTAAACTGAAAAAAAAAAATCAGACTTATAAAATTATTTCATGAATTCATTGTATTTCATTGAAAATAGACAATTTCAATTAGATTATATGTTTTAAGAAATACTTTTTTTTAGACTTTTTTTCATTTTATGAATGCTGTTTACTAAATCCTCATATGATTACATTTTTAAAAATCCCACTTATTGAATAGGACTTTTCTCAATAGCCGTGGTTATGTTGACCTATGGTGTTCCCCAGGGCTCCATCCTTCACCCCTTGCTCTTTAGCATATACAAGCCACCATTGCGTCATATAATAAACAGTTTCAGTCAAGTTAAGTCATGCACTGACAGGATTAGTAGATCCATAGCAATGCTTTCCAGCTCAACCAAAACGGGATCCTAAGATGTTCCTGAGTCAGATATGTTGCCCCTCCAATGAGGTCCAGGAAAAGGAAAAGACACCATAAAATGACTCCATACAACTAATAAGGCAAAATCCAAGAATTTGAAGTTTTCACAACCACCTCGTTATAACTTTTCAGAAGTGCTGGTGTAAAACTGACAAATTTGTAGCCGTGGTCTGCAGAACGAACTGAAACATGGTTCGCTTCATTCAAACTGTGAAAGCACTTTCTTGAATGGTTTGGACTTTCAAGCCAATTAAATTGAAGTCACAGCGGGCTACCCACACAAAAAGAAAAAAGCAATCAGAAGAAGGAAGCAGTTAACGATGTGCTGCGCGCAGCAGCACATGGGCAGAAGAGATGAGGTAAATAATAGAGCGACATTGTCCAAATAAATCACGTCAGTTGAGTTAAACTAATATAAACACTGAAACTTATTCTAAGAAAAATAGTTAATTTTCTGTGAGGATGAGAGAGCGGATATGAGAGGAAGGACGCACACTTGTCTACAAGCCAGGTAACCAGTAAAGGTGTATTCTTCCCACGTAGATGATGACAGGATGTAGGCATGACAGGAAAGATATGAAGACAAAACTATCAGAATCCAACATATGCAATGGAACAAAAACCTGTACCTTGGTTCTGACCTGGTCCAGACTTGCAGACTTGCCAAACGAATCCTACTTATTGTGTAGGACTTTCTATATAGTCACAGGTAACGTCTCCTCCTCGTTGGCCCTTTGATATGTGGTGTTCCCCAGGGCTCCATCCATGGCCCACTGCTCTTTAGCACATACATGCATAGAACACTGGCTCATGTTATAATCAGATTTAGTCATTTGGCACACATTGCTCAGTAAGAAATAGTGACTTAAGACTTGTTCTACCAAACAGTTGAGCAGGACATTAAATGGTTAGGCTCTCCGTGGTGAGAAAAACAAGACTGTTAAAATTACCTTTGAATCTGACATTTAACGTTAACTGGCTCCACACCAAGGTTCACTGCAGCAGCACCATGGGTGATTATCACCTATGATTGACAGAGGTTGTCCACATGCGGTTTGTAATGGGCTGTATTCAAATACAGAGAGAGAAAACAAGCCTTTACTGATTGTACAAAGCTGTCAAAAGGGATAGAAATCGATAGGACCCCAGCCATTCTACACTGCAAATGAAAAGCATGCATGCCACGATAATGGTTATGGATTTGTTGGTCTGTTTTAACCCACGCAGGCCTGGAATCTTTAATAGGCATAGTACTGCATACGATGGTTGATGAGTGCACGAGACGGGGATTATATTTCTACATACTGCGACTGACATCACAAGGTGTCTAATCACATTCTATGGTTTAGACAGGTTTCATGCAGTGGGCCGCTCCTTTATTCTACTCTGCAGCGCTGTAACTGTTCTTCTCCCATATTTAAATAGCTGCTAGGGCTGCCTGCTTCTATAATTAGTTACTGTCAGAGACCAGCTTAGGTAAAGACGGAATATAGATGAAGCTCAGGCTTCTGTGTGAACGTTGGCTAAGAAATATAGTGTGAAAGTCAAACGCTGTGCGGAAAAGGCGGCGATGAATAAAGAAAGATAGCCCAACATTACGGTATGACCATGCCGGGAGTAGCAGGGTAGCAGCCTTGAGATGTCTCAAATTGTTTGTAATCAGTAAGACTTCGCTTCGCATCCGGCTTCCTGCTGCGCTTTTCTTGGGGGTGTGTGTCTGAGAAGGTCAAAGCGTTCTATCGCACATATCTGTGTTCTTTGAAATCACCGGACTGATAGCCTGTGCATGTCACGGAGGATTGCCTCCAATCCGGTGAATCTGGTTGGATGAAAGATCACGGGGAATCTTATACCATTGCAAGTGTTAATTTTACTCTACTTCGATTTAATTCCATATTCAAAGTCAGATTTAGATGTTGACCCGGCCACATTATATCCGATTGTAGCATATTTATTGGTTGATATTCACAGGTCCCGGCTGGCTATAAATATGGGTCACAGCTGTTTATGTTTATGAAGATGAAAAGTAGATTTGTTGTTGCTGGTGTTTCAGACCTTATGATTATACACAACCCATATTTAGACTCCAAATGTGTGAGCAGGACCGATCCTCTATGAAGCCGGAGGCCGACTTTAATTTGGGTCTCTAAGGACTATTTCTAACACACCCATTAACAATTTTATTGGTTCTATCTGTGTTCCTTACATCATACAAATGTCAGCCTGATGTATTTTATTGTTATACCTCCAACAAAGGAATAGGGTAGTTTTCACTCCTGTGCATTCGTGTGTTTGTTTGATTCTGACGAGATTGCGTGAAAACTACAGGACAAATTTGCATGAAACTTTAGGTGTGTGTGTTGGTCAATTCTAGAGGTGATGAAATTTAGTGTTTAGTGTTACGCAGCATATAAAATAAAATTGAAATAAAAATAATTAGCCGTTTGCAATGTGGCCATTGTTCCTTTGATTCCTTTGACGTTCCTTTAGGTGTGGAGCTGGGGCTTAGTGGGCTAAACAGAGATGCTGAAGCGGGTGCAGGAGACGAGCGACTACAGAGTATCTGAGAGATACTCAGAGATTTTGTTGGAGTTGTCCGTAGATATAAAGGCTGGTTATTACTCATATGTTATTGGAGGAATCTGCATGGATTTTTCCAAACATTGAGTACTGTTGTGGGTTGGCGGAGGTTTGCGCTCTCTTAGTGCGTTTTCTTGTTGTTGTATGGGGTTCTATCCTAATAGCCTGGTTTTGATTTGAACTTTGTGCAGCACTATGTATACTTTTTGTACAAGGTTCAGAAAAGTTATTTAATTGAAACAATAGATAAATAGCCAATCAATGAGCCTCCAGCTCTTACTTGCGTCACCAGCTGGCTTTTCTTTGGTGAATACCAACCACTGCAGATCAGGAACGTCCAACAAGCCCTGCAGTTCTTAAAATGATCCAACACTTTAATCAAACCATCATCTTTCCATTTTTCCTGTTTCCAATTCATCAACTTTCCCGACAAAATATAGGTGCTGTTGCAATACAATCAACTGATTTGACCTGACAGTGGTTATATGGTTATAATGTTATGGCTGATCTGTCTTTATATAATTATCCTTGAAACAATTTTGCATCTGCTACCCAACAGTTTATAGAGCTGTGCTTTGGTTTATGATGAATCCTGCATGATGAGAGGTTACTGAGGCGGCACATGCTGATAACGGCAGACTACATCAGACAGCAGGCTCAATATAAGGAGGTTTAAGCCATTTAAATAAAGAGGAGAAACTATCCTTTAAAGTGTGGGGACAGAGTTAAGCTTTGCACCAATCTGATAAGTACACTGTGACCAAAGTAGCTTTGCACAATCCAATCGTCTATCAGCAGATAGGCATGATGTTAAATGGCCCCATATCTCGTCTTGGGTCAGAACGGAAAAATACAAATACGCTATTGATCAGGTCAGTGAGTGCAAAAGTATTTAAGAAACAGACTGTCATCACTGGATAAGTACAACAAAGCCTTCTTCTTTGCTAAGCACCTAATCAATAGCATCCTATTCACACTGGTCCTTATGGTAACAGACAGAGAGGGATTAGCATTTTTGACATCTCCCTGGGTCCCAACCAACAGAATATTTCTCAAAAAAAAGAGCATATCATACATATATGCATATATATGTGGTATCATACAAATCCACTGCTTCGATTGAACTGACTCCTTTCTGTTCATGTAAGGAGTTGTGACTCAGGAATACACCATCAAAATGGCATTTACTTGGTCTGTAACAACTCTGAAAACACATATTTTTCTAGACAAGACTCATAAACATTAGGAAATTAAAAACGTTTGTGAGCGTGACGAAGTTTGTCAGTACTCCTTTATTTCACACATGTGCAACCATGAGTCACTAACTCTACCATTGAAAGGACTATAAACTCATGATTAGGCTTTGAAATGTGCGCATTCATCACCTTCAAGACAATGAAAACTGTGTTTATCCTTCCAGCCGTGACTATATTTAAACGTACAGCACCACCACTGCAGGAGAGGTTTCCCTTTTATCAAAACACCCCTGATGGTAAGAGGGAGGAAGAAAGACAAAGAGTGAACGTTTTCCTCCGGCTCAGATTAGCAGGCGCAGCACGTAGCCTGCAGAGGTACAACCTCTGAGGGTTCTCGCAGCTGAATTATGACAGGAAATGTTAACTCAAATCTGTTTGCCCAAGGTAACATCATAAGGTTAAGAGATGCCATGCGTGATGTCTTCATTCTCTTAAAGAAGACCTGCTACTTTGGACCACCTGAGCATTTTCCTTTCTGCGGGGCGCCAACCTACATCTCCATCCAACGCTCCTTCTAATGACACCAGCAGCCTAAGCCCATCTGCACGGGCGCCCATTCTGCCTCAAGGCACAGAGGTTGATTCAAGACAAATTGTCAGCTGTAGAAGAACCTCGCCTGCACCGCCACCGGTCGGAGGTCACTGTGAGCGTGCAGGTGTTTTCTCACATGGTATCACCTTGACACAGGCAACCCTGATTCTACTGGGCTGTGATGTAATTGCAGCACGGTCTGGTGTAGGGATGATGGAGGTGAAGCCAAGGATGGGCTGTCAGGTTGAACCCACAAGAGGCAATATGTCTAGGCTCTATTAATGTTAATTGAAGTGGGAGAAGTAGACGGATGGAGAGTAAGAAAGAGATAGAGACCCTGATGTAATGATCTTATCTCCATATGAACCTATTTCCTGTAACCATGGTTGCAGACGGAAGTGGCCTACCTGCGCTAGTATTGGGCGTGAGACGGGTACACCCTGGATAAGTACCCAGTACATCACAGGACTAACACTTTGAGACAAAAAAACACTCACCGATGCTTTAGAGTCAATTATACTCGTGTTTTTGGAGTGTTGGATGAAGCTGATGGGCCCAGAGGGAACCCACAGAAACACGGGGGAAACACACTCTAAGACATTTCCAACTTGTTTGACTTGCAAACATCAACTTCCCCTGCTGCCATGGGAACGCGAGTAGGCTCATCGTAAAAAAAACCTTTGGTCTCAACTCTAAAATTGAAGTTGATGTAACTAAAATCTAGAAGGTCGTCTCAAAGTTGATTATTTTTTGATGCGAAACACTGAAAATTTCACATTTTCAAACGAAAAACTTACTTTCCTCGTCAACCAAGAAACATTCTTATGCTGTCGTAACCACCAATAATAGATAGCACAATATATTCCACTACTGATCCAATATGAAAATATTCTCAAAAGCTCATTACCTTTTCAAATTTCTTTTTCATTCCAGTACATTTCATTCCTCTTATCCTGTGTTGGATCGCTTGTGACAGCAGGTCCAGAAGAATATTCCAGACATCTCTCCCCGGCAAAACTCTCCAGCTCATTGCAAGACATCCCGAGGCGTTCCCAGGCTAGATGGGATACATAATATATCTAGTGAGATTTGGGTCAGGCAACTTTATTCCTTAGGGAGCTCCTTTAATGTCCTCTCCAAGAAATGAAAAAACGATGGAAAAATAATTGATGAGCTTGCTTTATTTCTTTGAGGGACTTTTTAATTTATCAACTTAGACCCTCTATGGGCCATAAAATGACAATTATTTTTGTGAAGCAAGTTTTTAAACAGTAAAAGAAGAAATCTGACAATCTTAAATACTTTCATGATGAAATTTTGTAGTTCAAGAAAAGTAATCAATTTTAATTATATTAGGTCAACATTTTTTCAAACTATTTGACCTCTTGTTAGACTTTCTTTGGTTGTAACGAGTTGTTTGGTAAGTCCTCACATACTTTAATAAGCTAAAAAATCCTATTTTTTTTTAATGCCAGCTCCTCTGTAGCCCTTTTGACCTCTGGTGTCCCTCAGGGCTCCATCTTTGGTCCCTTGCTCTATAGCAACTGGGTTATATATATATTATATATTATATTATTATATTATAAACTGGTTCGGTCAAGTGAAACACAACACAACACAAGGGTTAAGAGATGTCACTTTCTTCTCAGTTTGGGTTCTTACCATATTTGAAAATGTGTAAAAACAGGCCGTATACGTCTGTATTTTCAGACATTTTGGTTGACTGTCTCTCGAGTCTCTATGTGGCCTGAATGATTTCAAATACATCATTAATATTCATGAAGCCCAACGAATCTGTTTAACTGATCCTCGATGAATCCTGCAAAGCCCAGTAGATCCAAATAGCGCTTTCCATCTGAACAACTGAAAAGTCCTTTGATGCTCATGCAAAGTTGATCAACAAACAACAACAGCAAATGCATTAAATAAAAATAATATGTGTCTTAAGACCAAAATAAGAATAAAGGAATCCTCTACTGTCCATCAAAAAACAATCATCTCAGAAAATCATCCCATTATATCAGAAACAACGGGATTCTTCTATCTTGGATATGCATAACAGGTAGTTTGTAGATATTCTTCAATCATTCCACTTTTTCAAGAACACTGTTTTTGTCAAAGTTAAAATCTGTGGCAGCAATCCTTCTGAGGCTCCCAGCCCCACATGTTTTGTTCTTTTCACCCAAAGCTTGAGTTGAATGTAGATGCCTAATCTTTAAAAAGTTTCAAAGAAAGTTTCAAAGAAAGTTTCAAAGAAAGATTCAAAGAAAGATTCAAAGAAAGATTCAAAGAAGGTTTCAAAGACTCAAAATAACTCAACTTAAAACCTTTTCAGATGAGATCAAACCCAAAGCTTGACAAAACACCTTATGGAATAGACAAGGGGAACATAACTAAATAATGTTGTGACGTTTTATAGTTTAATCATTCTTGTTTTTGTGTCTGATTGTAGAGGCATGACATCCAAAACAAAGGTTATAAAATGTCACATAAAAATGAAGAAAAAAAAGTGTCATCCATGGTTTAATGCAACGTTTCAGAAAAGCTTGAGAAATTATAATTTGTCTCGTTTTTTCCTTTTATTTGAGGATTGCCAAGCTGTTTATAGTCTAAGAAGCATTAATCCAAATTGCATTTACAATACAGGCATTAATTTGGGAGACACGAGTGGTTTAAGCTGGGAAGCTCCGCATCGCCCGCTCTGGAATCCTGTTTCTGAGAAAAGAGGCCTCTGATGTGTTTTTAGATGTCTGCAGCAGCAGCAGCAGCAGCATCCGTGAACACAGGTGCTCCATCAGAGCTGTGAAGCTACAGTAGCTGCTGACGACCTGTGTGAGGGGGGTTGAGCGAGAAGCAGCTATGTGTCGTTCAAAAATCGGGAGACACTCCAGTCTGAGCTGTCAGAAGGTTTCCAGCCAAGGACATGTGTCTGATTCAGTGAATGTTTCATTCCATTGGTCGGGTTGCCTTCGGAGTTACTTCGGGCCATGTCTTCTTGAGGAAATCAGTTACACTCCGCCAAAAACTTGCTGCTCTGTATTCAAGAATTGTGGGCTGTCATTCATGCGGACAGCATGCAGAAGATTCAAGGAAAGTGCCAGCATGATTGTGGTCAATATTTCATGATGTGACAACAACAAGTGTTTCATCAAGCTTCAAGCGGCCGCACAAATTTTGGAAATTGAAATGGATGTGAATGGATGAAATAAATGAAAAAACAAATGCACCCAAAAAAATGGTTAGGTATATCCCCGAAAAGCCCCCCAACCCATGCGTTGTAAGAGCAATCCACCTGAAGAACTCTATAGAAATATGAACTATTAGAGTTAGTTATGATATTTGTAAGATAGATCTCCTCTAGTCGACTCATATGTTATATAATATGTTATATAATTTGGATTAAATCAAAAGTGGAGAAATTATGGTTCGAAAACTTTACTAGAAATAACTCCCCCTGGTGTCAGAAATATACAACTGGCCTTTGCCAAAATCAATCCAGTTCTCCATCACACTTTTTTCTTTCTTGATTTACTTACACATAAAGATTCTGTGCTCATTCAATTATTACAAATACATTTAAGCGAAATATAATGTTTGCATTATTTATTCATTAGAATGCTGCTCCACTGTCCAGGGGTTACAGCAGTTGTCTTCTAAATCAGACATTGCAAATTCATATCTTGCTGGGAGGCACAACGCAATCTATTCTTAGTGCAGGAGGACGTCAGGAAGGATAGAAATCTGGTTGGTAAACCTGAACCAGTTCAACCATGCGGATAAACTCGAATCAGGAGCAGCCCAAGGGCAAAAATAAATGGATTTGGCTAATTCATATTTACTCCACATGACAAATAATCTCTACATTAAGTGATCCTTTATGTTGAATTTAACTGAATGTTATGAATCTAATATGTTTTGTGCAGGAATCATTTTGATGCACAGCTTATTGGAGCTGTCCTAACTGTAGATGTGTTAAACTCTAGAATTTTATGCAACATGAGTAGGAGCCAGGGTTAATTATGGCCAGAACCCAACCTGAATCTATTAAAAAACTTTCCTCTCAACAGAAAATTCTTTGTACATTTATTTTTTAAGGCAGGTGCATAGGAGAGGGATAAACTAATCACACACTTTTAAACTTCAACGGAATGAATTCATCATCACTTATTCATTATTGCGCATTGAAGGATTCCAGCAGGCTACAAAGAACCGCAGTTCTGCAAGATAATAAGTGTGCAGTAAGCATTATTTGTCACCATTCTCAGCATTTGTCTCAGAAATTCAGTACCACTTAACAATAAGACTCCCTTTATTAAGGATTTATAAATGGCTTGTATGTAGTCTACTTATTAAGTTGTAAATGAATACACTGCTATAACTCCTTACATGTAAAGGCTATCAGAGACCTGATGCTTGCCAAATAGTGAGCACACTTACCTGGACTGCTAACTTGATGTTGCCAATAAGCGAACCCATTGATAAATTGAGCTTTGTTATAAGCTTGTTATAAACATTAATTAATGACTTATAATGTTCCAACAACCTAGTTATAAACCATTTATAAATTCGTTTAGAGGTAGTCTTAGTGACAGGTGGTAGGAACTCCTTTTGCTAGAATTACGCCAGAACTCTATCTGAGTGGCAGAAGCTTCCCAGCGAGAGCTGTTTGTCTTTAATGCTGTACATCTACAGAAGTTGATGGATGGCAGAGAAAGGAGATGGGCCGTTGATCCATTCATCAAACCCAGAAAACTTTGTGGGGCCGGGTGGCACAGGTGACGAAAGAGGATGGAAGCCCATGCTGGGGGGTGAGAAGGGTTGGGGCTTTGGAGGAAGTCCTAACGTGGTCAAAAAGGACAGCGATCACTTAGGTTTGACCCATGTGTGCTCCCCTCCTTGCGGATTGTGCCCAGAGTTGAGTAACGTATTGCATGACAAACTTCTTTTTGAAATTTGAGCTGCATTCAATAAAGCCCCAAATTGGTGCTTAAAAGTGTGCTGTGAGACTGAGGAGGAGGGGCCTGAAGAAGGCTGTGGAGACATAAATCACATTCTGCATTTGGTACCGAGAGCAGGCAGGCGGCAGGGAGAAGTGATTCTATTTGAAGCCCTGTATCAACTCCCGGCTTCGATGCATATTGTTAGAGTTGTGCTGAAATAGGAGGAGAGAGTGCCGGTCGGACGGGAGAAAAGACACATTAACCGTGACGTCTTGAAAGGAGAATAATGCACGATCCTCTCAAAGCCCGGCAAAGTCCTTGGAAAAGTGACTGCCTTTCCGAACACCCTAATTCACCAATTATCTGCACGAGCACAGAGCGCTAACAGATTTGAAATGTAGTAGAGCCGTTTTAAAACTTAATTATTTAATATTTCCTCAGTAGACGGCTCACTGTGCTGAAAAGGCTACCTAGCCTAATAAAACACTCTATTCTTAACATTTATGTAACAGCTTCGTAGAGCCCATAAATCTGGAAATAAAGGTGATCATTCAGGGACTTTATGTCTGTCTTTATCACCGCACCAGTGTCTCCCTGCCAAGAGTGTAAAATAGTAACAGTTGAGGAGTGACACAGTGAATGACCACATCGCTGCCCCGACTGAAGATGATTCCGAACGACGGCGACCGACGGGACCGTGAAGACGACAGTGTTTTATTCATTTACCCTTTTTTTTATGTGGGGACAAGCTTTGGGGAAAGTGCTGCCGTTGTTGCTGCCTGGGGGATAACGCCTAGTGAAAGCGACACACTAGGACTCATGTAGAACAGAGCGGCCAGACTTCTCATTCAAGGGCACCTTGGCTGTGATGGATGAGGGGACGTGGCTGTCATACCTCATCGTTACTGTTACAGCTGCTGTAAGAATTCAGACTTTTTCCGGTTCGTCACGCCTCTTACATCGACCCTGTGGAGTCTGAGATCACACCGGCGTGACCCCTCATCGCCCAGCATGTCTTTTCAGCTCCGTATGTTGAAATTGTGCACCAAAGTGAAGACATAATTGGCCGGTAGTTCATATAAATGATGCATTGCACACAAAGATATCAAACACAATTTAAACATTAATTAATATGGTGTATTCAGGGTTGGGTTAGGTTATGGGACTATGTGATCAACACATCCAGGCATGGGAACAGCTCAAATCTTTTCCCTCTCATCTGAAGGTCCAGGCTGGAAAACTAAGGTAATAAAAGGAAGGTAATTAAAGGAAAAATAGTAAAGAATAAAACAGCTTATAAGAATGTGTGGGGTCTGGGTTGTGGACCAGGTTCCCTCTGGTAGAGGTTGAGGTTATGGTTTGTTCAGTATGTTGTTTGTTCTTGAGGGTTAGGCCTCATGTCAGCATGACCTCAGACTCTTAGAGGGTCAAATATTTAAATGGAAAAACGCCTTTCCTGGAGCATTCATGGAATACTTAAGGGTTTGACTGCATGATGCCTATTAACCACAAATCACTCTCGCTAAAGAAGTTATGTACTCAGCGGCGTTTGTGTGCCCATTCTTTTCCTTGTCTACATGTTTGAAAGTTGGCAGGATAACTTAAAAAGTTCTGGACAGATTTCCATGAAACTTGATTAAATAGTTACACATATGAGAAGGAAGAATCCCGGGAATATTTGGAGAGAATGCAAGATAGAGCTTTTACCCCGCTACCATCTATTGTGGTTTTGATGTCTATGTAATTCAGCTGCATTGGCAAATATTTGTCCTTCTTCTCGCTCATATTTCTCTTTTATTTTACAACTCAGTCATCTGTATATCTCTTTATTAAATCAATGTGATTCCGGTGAAAACTGTTACAACAAGGGGCCTCTTCAAAACTGGAGAGACCATAGTAGGATTATTAACAGGTCCTGGCGTTGTTATTGTAGAATATAAGACAAAAATATACTGGATTTCTAAATTATCCAAATAACTCCAAAAATCAAATCACCTGTTCCTCTCACTGGTGCTCCTCTTTTCTGAAAAAAATGTCATTGAAATCCGTTCTTTCCGTGGCTTTTTTCTTTTTTTTTTTTAAATAAACTTTATGAATTCCAACAATAAATCTATTCAAGAATTTTTTTTTCATAAAATTGAGATTACACTGATTGTTCGGGAGACTTGAACGTCACGTCATTTCATATCATTTAGAGATCTCTTTTTTTCATCAGAGGTAGACGTCGGTGACAATATTTGCTGTTGTTTCTCCTGAGCTGTGGGATCAGTTAGCTATTACGAGAAAGAAACATGTGTCTTGTTATGTCCCTAAGTCGTATATGTGTGTGGTTTTTTCTGTGTTATACGTGTCCTCTGATGGCCCTGCAGGTTAGGCCTGTTCTCTCCTCCACCTGCTGTGGAGAGTGGCTGCAGCTGAGGCCATTTTCTAATTGGGGCATGGACTTTAAAAGCTGGGACTGTCAGTGGTGTGAAACCAGCGGGTCAGATGACAGCGACTGTGCTCCGTGGTAAACTGAGATTAAACTTAAATTTATAACTTATGCTTTGGTCCAACGTCATCCTTTGCTTAACAACCTTATTTTGAAGCTCATAATTCATAATTTCATTTTTGTAAATCTGTAATTAAGTCACTTATTATACCAACAGTCATTTTTTTTCTCCCTTTTTTTTGCGATCCCAGTTAGATAACCTAATATATTAAACTGGGATTTGGCTAATTTCTTATCAAAAATGGTCTGTCTTTGTATTCCCCATAACCATTCCCGGTTATTCCAATATGAGTCTAATATTCACTTCCTTCTTCAGTTTTCTTGTGGTAGCCAGTGACTCTTGAGAAAACAGACTTATTAATTAGCTTGCGACAAACACAGTCGCCGGATTATTGCTACTGCCTGATCATTAGCGCCTTGCCAGGATTTCAGAGAGGCAGGATAATTAATGTACAGTAGCTTCACCTGACAGCAAGTGTTGAGAAAAGATAAGAGTTGGCCACACAATGAGTTTAAAACATAAAGAATGAGAGAAAAAAAAAACATAAAAGGTGCTTGGTTGTGATTCAGATATTTTGTCACGATGATTGACAAAATCCTTTTTAAGCAATGACATAAGTTTTTTCAACAGTAGTGTGTTAAAACTGTCAGTTTCTCCATTTAAGCATCACGACAGATGTGCTCTCTCTCCCTCTCTCTCTCTCTCTCTCTCTCTCTCTTTCTGTGTGTGCGTGTCTCACATACATACGAGCACATGTGCAAACATACACTCACACTTTGTGTCGGCTTAGCTATGAACTGACTTTGACTCTGACTTTCATTTTGCAGCTTAAACCATCCCTCTCCACAAAAAGGATGCTGTGAAAATCTCGCTCCACCCGGGATCATTCTTATCACCAGCGGCTCGGTGATTTGTTTATGAAAGCTGATTTTCAGGTCTTGTTTGGTTTGATGTTCGCACATGTCATTGATTTTTGCTGAGTGCTCAGGGTGGTAAATAATCAAAACTGAGTGTTTACCAACGCGGGTCGCTTAATTTCTCTCCGTTCTTTGCACTCGCAGCGGTGAACGTTAATATGGAAATTCAAATGGATCTGATCTAGAAATGTCTTTGGTTTGACTGAATTTATTCTTCCAATTTGTTTGTAATGAAGGTTATTAATGGAGCTCCAGTTTGGTTGTTAATGCCTTGCAACCTAGCTAACCTTCAGTAATTCTGAAATCAAAAGCGTAGGTATTTTTGTATGTCTACTCCCTCTCTAGGCCACACCCCTTTGTGCAGGTGGAATATTCTCATTGGTCACCACCACATATAAAATGTCCTTTTTCTTCATGACATCTGTACGACACCCTGATGAAGGCTTGAAGCCAAAACTTTTGAAGCCCAAAGTTTGATTTTTGTTTTTTTTCGTAGGCATAAATTACCATGCCGTCACAATAAAGGCATTACGGCTGTCAAAGGAGAGTTCCTTGGAATTTCTTTGGGATTTTAATGTCTACATATCCCTATCTAGAGAGCACCTCCGGCTAAAGTGAAGCTCTTTTTGAGTCCAGAAAGCGCTCCCATTATGAATGTTTTTAATATGCCAAAGCCTACTTTGAAAGAATATGCTGTGAAATGGAACTGTCTGTACATTTGTACATTTACCATTTCCAAAGCTGCTGACTGGGCTTAATGGCCAACTAAAGTGGTTTTGTTTCCGTGTTTCAGGCAGAATCCACTGCCGTATTTCTTTGTATTAAAAATTACCTTATATTTTTTATTTTTTCAATGCATTGCTGAAACAACGCCAAGTATTGTGTCCAATGTGGAAACCAGGGGTGTAATTCCCTTCCACAGTGTTACAACAAATGAAATCTAACAAATGTTTACCGTTGACATTGGCATCAGGGCTCACTAGCGTTTGTCTAAGTAACTTTCAGTTTTAGGTGAAGAATTGTAACGTCATCATCATCAAGATGTGTTCAAATGCAAAATTAGTTTTTTGGCAAGAAACTTCAAGGAAAGTTTTTTTAATGAGCAATTTGCTAATGTTTTCATGGCAATATGAAATCATTAGCGAACACACACACACACACACCACACACACACACACCACACACACTACTTTCCCGGCTTACATGTAGTAAAGAACTAATAAAGAAATCTTGTCTCCAAATATATATTACACCAAATACTTTAGAATTGGTAATGTAGTTATTATTGAATTTCTGTTCTGTAATAAAGTCACAGTCAATGAAGTCAACCAAGATCAGTCTCAATCCGTTAATTCAGGCTCAGCGGAAAAATTAGTTTTTCCTCAAAGCCGCCCCAAACAGCCAGTGGATGAGACTGTGAGACAAGAAGTAAGGACTTATCAACGAACGAGGACCATTGAGATGTTTTGTGTCGGTGCGGCTTCTCATTTCAAGAGGCATTCAAATTTTTTTTGCTCATTCCTCTGCAGAGCCATTAAGTACAACTTCTTTTATCTCTCAAATGAAAACTTGTGTTGTCTGTAATTGCATTCGGTCTTCAGATACTTGAGAGCCAAGCAGGTCTTGGATTAAAACTATAAGCCTGCAGAAGTGATCAAGGCACAATATTCAAGGTGAAGGATTTACCAAGCCCCCCGGTTTGATAAGAAAGCATGTGTGGCAAGTCTGCATGTGCTCCTCAAGTGTGTGTTAAATGTGGATAAGCAGAGGCATAACACTTTTTCATCTGATGATATATTTGTCAAAATCTTCATGTATCTTCCTCGAACAAAAATGCACCGCTATGACAGAAATATGAGAAATGCTGGCTGAATATCCCCTTTTCCCTGCTGAGACCCGATAAAAGTCTAAGCTTTAGACCTCCATGCCCTCCTATTCAATGTGAAGCTGTCATGCTGAGGCCAGTTTTTCTCCTGTAACACTGTGGAGAATTCTAGGTCTCACACCAACCGCTGCAGCACATCCTATCAGTCACTTCACAAAGCCGCCTTTTTTACTTCTTCTTTTGCCTCGAGCAACTGTTACGCATGGTTGAGTGTCCGGAGGGAGATTCAGCGGACATGAAGCCTCAGTGTGACAGGTCAGTTTCCAAATAAAACTAGAGCTACAATGCTCAAACACTGAGGCTGTACCTGTTTATTCCAATGAAAAGATTTACACACACATAGTGTTCATGTACTGAACATTATGTACCAAAGAAATGGCTGTTTGCATCCATTCAGATCATTTTAACCCTTTAATGTCCCCATCAAAAAAAAAGAAGAAATATTATAACTATATAGAAATAGAAATATTATTTCTTTACATATTTTATGCAGGGGATATAGCTGTAGAAATTCAATATCTTATCCACTCTAAATTTACCATAAAATGGTAAGTTGTGTGGTGGAGCATGTTTCTCAAACAAAAAAAAACATCTGACTGACTAAATTTTGTATTTCATGGAAAATAGTCATTCGATTTTCTCAACCTACTGGTAAAAGCTTGTTTTTAGAAAACAATTTGACACTTATTAGACTTTTTTTTGCCAGATATGCCAGAAAAAAAATCCCACTTATCAAATTGGACATAAATAACCATGGTTAATGCCTCCTCCCCTGTTCTCCCTTTAACCTGCGGTGTCCCCCAGGGCTCAGCACTTGGCCCCTTACTCTTTAGCACATACATGCTGCCACTGGGTCGTATTATAAACAGGTTCAGTCACACTTTTCAATCAGAAATAGGGACTAGAAATGAGTTCAATCAAACAGTTGAGAAGGACATTAAAGTGTTAAACGCATGTGAAGTGCACAGTAATTTGATTCAACAAGATAATAAAAATTGGAATCCGTGCTGCCAATAATCCGCTCAGTGAAACATGCTGATCAAAGGATTTATCTTTTCAAACCAGCGGTTTGTTTGAAGTAAGAGTTCAAATCCCGAATGTGCTTAAATACATCCAACAAGCTCAAAGGTTTTTAATTCATCTCAGTCAGCAGATAGACAACACTTCTACTGCTGTTGTTTGTGCCATATGGCATATCCCCCGCCTTCATTAGAGCAGCCGTCTCACAAAATACCTTGGAATTAGAATGAGGATCTTCTTAATGGCAGTGGAAAGAAAAAACATCCTGCGAGTAAGAAGGAGGCAGTTTTTACCTGTGTGGTGAGCTGAAATATTGCAGCTCTGCAGCAATTAAGTGGCAAGAACAAAGAAGCCGATAGGGAGTAATTTTCCCATCCTCCAGCCCTGAGAAATGGGCAAAGGAGTGCGTCTATTGGCCTAAACGATGGTCTGTCCTCTGACCACTTATAATTGATGGTTTTCCTAGATCTCCTATCTGAGAGGAATGTTTATGCTAATGCCAAGAGGCATAAGACAATATCAAATCAATTAACAGAGCCTTCAATCATCGCCGTAGAATGCGTTTGTATTATTAGATTAAAGTCCATTTCCATGATTGAAAAATACAGTTTGAAAGACTGATTCTGAGAGAAGCGGAAAATGTGCCAGACGGCAACTTTTGATGTAAAATAGGCACCAAATTGAATCAAATATCAGATAAATAATCTCGGCGCCTCCGCATCTATCAGTATGAATTCAACCTGGGGGTTGCAACAGATGCAAAGACCACGGTTCAGATCGGATCCCAGTTCATGAGTCGTGGATTAGATAATTTTTTGAATAAGTAAAAGATAGATAGATAGATAGAGTACCTAAAGCTCCTTGTGGGAGTTGTTCCGCGGTTCGTCAGATGACGTCGTGAGGAAACTGCTAACAGCATTTTTATCCAAACGCGGCAGGTTGTCCACGTTATACAGCAGCACTGATCCAACAAGGACATCCATGTTCCTCTTAATACTTCCTCGCTCACTAAGATTACTTAAGCCCTCTGTCTCATGTGAATCAGGCCCCTTCAATTTCCCCAAGCCCCTGCAATTATGCAGACAATCAGTATGAGCCATGTGATGGCGTTCTACGGCACAAGGTGTAATAGGTTTCTGGCTTGTCAGGGGAAGCACCTCAGGGAACAGCATCTAATTGAAGCTTGGACAGATTCCAATGGTGGTAGGGATTTTGTTATTGTCTGCTTGACTGCATGAGTGATCAGAGTAGCGTTCAGACTGTCGGTGCACGACTGTGGAGAGAAACATGTGGGTCACGTGACACGTGGTTAAAGGTGGCTCTGCTGCAGAGGCGTCCGCTGCACTGCAGTTACAACCTACAGCTGTCCCGTCAGTAGGCAGCACAAACTCATGCTCCTCATTTAACGTGGAGCGTTTAGTATGATGGATTCTGAGGATGGAGTATGTTTAGTATGATACACGTCTTTAGATGACAGCTAGGGATGACGGTGTCAGTGTGTCGACTGGTGGGTCCCCAGTGTTTTCTCACATTGAGAGACCTTTTTTTGTCAATTTCCATCAGCATTGAGGCTTCAGAAAGAAGAAATGGGCCTGCTGATAAGAGTAGAAAAATAAATTTATTCCATTTTGCATTTTGTATCACCCATGCTGGCGATACCAACATGATATATTCATTTTTCCTGGATCTGCCTCCTTCCAAATACATAATACCACCTTGATGCTGGAAACCTATTCCTACCATTTGGAATCATTTAAGAACTAAAAGCCAAAACATTATTACCAGCACAAATTGCATTTTTCCAGTAGCCCTTTCACACAAATCAGTTTTAAAGGGCCTAATATTACAGAAATTGAAAATGACCCTTTCTCAAAGTAAGAATTCCTTGGCTCAAGATCCCACCCGTACACAACATTTCATTGAAATCCATTTCAAGCAGCGGTAACTTCAGAGGAGAATAAGAATATAAGATAAATAAATCCTACCAACAATGTGATTCCCCCTAGAGCTTGACATTTGTGTCCCACAGTAACATTTCTTGCTTTCGGGTACATTGTTTAAAAAATATGAAATGGATATTCAAGAGCATAAACTGTACTGACTTCACATCTAGTGTTGTAATCGCATCAGGGCTGCTCTGGGAATATGAGAATAAACATTGTGTAATATAAACCTGATCTGATGCTACAATGGTATATTGAATGCTGCACCTCATCCCTGATAAAAAGCTATCCTTTAAAAGATAATGGATAGATAGATCGATGGCTACACTTTAAACTTATAAACATAGTAGATCAGAACTAGAACCTTTAGTGTTTGGATTAGTGCTCTGGGAACTGGAGTAATGGCTGCCGTGCTTTGACAACAAACTGTGGATCAAACACAGATCAGCGCTAATATTAAAATCACTAACTGCTGAAGTCAGAATAACACTGAGCATTCCAAAGGATTTGAGTGACTTGGGCCAGTTTGTGAAGGCAAGATGTCTGAGTAAGAGGTCTTACTGGATGTTCCTTGTCTGCAGTGGTTAGTACCTACCAAAGTGGTCTGAGGGACTCCTGGTCATGGGCATCCAAGCCTCTATGATGCCCAATGGGGGCAAAAACTATCGAGTTTCTGATGTTCAGTTTTCTGAACATCTTATTAAGTTTATGTTGGTTTTGTTAGAAATTTTCCATATCACAAAGTGCAGAAAAAAAAAGAAGAAGGGGACCTACAATATTGGGTATTATTAGGGAAATGGTTTTAACGTTATAGCTGATTTGGTGTGGATGTTGGTTGGCGACCTGTAGTGGATCCATATGATATTCATGAAAGACTTGATGTCAGCAGAGGAGCGATAATCACAGAGATGGGGAACTGCGGAGGTGAGATGCAGCCATAAATATTTCAAGCAGCGGAGACTTGTCCTTCCGCCGCGACTACCGCCGTTGTGATAACAGCAGCTCATAAACATTCATCACAGGAAGTCAACTAAATTGTACGCCTGGAGCAAGTCATCACCTCCGAAGTTTGCCTCCAAAGTGCCCGGTGGCGCTCGTTGGCGCTCTTCCTATTCAGCTGGTGTGATGCCTCAAAGAAGAGATGAAAGGAAAAGCTGCCAAGTGCAAACAACGGCGGCTACCTCGCCACTAGCACCGAGTGAAGATGACCCCCTTGACCATCTCTCCGGGAGCGATTGAAGTAACTGAAAATGTTGAGCGGCAGCTGCGAAGATGAAAGGAATTTAGTCAGAGGTTGTGTTTAGCTCATTTTGCAAGCGAGTGAGCTATTAGAGTAATGGTACTTAAATCCACAACAGTAGCCTGCTGTATCGGCTCTCAGGGGTGAAGAACAACAGGGATGGAATTAACAAGCAACACACTACAATTTAGGCCGCCTGAATATATTCAAATTTCTCATTCATTAGTATTAGTATTTCAGTACGTGTCCTATCAAGTCAAAATTAGGCGGGCTACTAGTGGCGGGCTGTGTATTTTACACCTTCGGAACTATCCAGCTAAAATCCGTGCTGAATGACGTCTCCGTGACACCAGGACAGGATACTGGATCTCATGTCCCAAATCAGTGTCTTTAAAACAGAAACAAGAACTCAGCCCACTCACATTTACTCAATAATGCCAAACGGGCTTCCCCGCAGACTCTAAACGGATTTGCCGCCATGGACGCACAGCATCATTCGCACCAACAGCGAGAGTCTAAAGCTATATCTATATATTCTACTTCTACCTACGCTATAACCCCGAAAAGACCCCAATCCCCTTCGTTGGACAAGAAATTCCCCAGATTGAACTCCTCACATTAAATGTAAAGTTGTGTCTGAAAAACAATGTTTTTTGTGAACAAAGCCCCCCCCCCTAGTGAGTAAAATACGAGCCTTTAGAGTAAAACGCAACATATACAGGATAGATCTCCTCGTGTCGATCAGACGCAACAAATTCGGGCTAATTTGGACCAAAGATTGAGAAATTATTAGCCAAAAAATTGTGGAGATAAAGCTGTCCCTAGTGTCGGAATTATATGACCTCCCATTCCGAAAATCAATCCAGTTCTTCCTCACACTAAAGTCTGTCAGAGCATGAACATTCGAAACTGAACTGTGAAATAGTTTAAGAGTTATCGTGTTAACACAACGGATCAGCAGAAGTGCTAGACTGTGAACAATTCCTTAATTAAAAATAATAATAATTACAATAATATTAATAATAATACTGATAATAATAATAATGCCCAGGTAGAAACAGGCCCAGTCTGCATTCTGCAGACGTTTCATAGAATTCACCAAATCATCCTCTCTCCTTGTAACTATATTTAAAAATCTAAACATTACATAACTCATTTAAAATAAATCTTAAATATTGTACGAGTCCCACCTTCAATCACTCTCCACAAATACTCGGAAAAATTATTACGTAGTTTGCTGCACTGCAAAAACAGCCATATTTGAAAGAAGTCAAATTTTTTTTAAATTCTAATCAAATATTCTTGAAATTAACTTTAAGTAGGTAAAGTTACATACAAGCAATGAAAAGCAATTTAATGAAGATTAATTCACTTAAAATGAGTATTGCAGTTCCTTGACTGAGCTGTTTTTAAAAACCCAATCCTTGGTTCAAGATAAATAAGAAAAAGGCTGATAACAAAAAAAGCTTTTCTTTAAATAAAATGTCCTTATTCTGAAAATAAGGAAGAAATATTATTCCTCTGCTGGGATATAATTGCTGGTTAAAAATAGTTCGATATTACCTGGAATATCTTGCAATGAAAAATTCATTTTCTTAAATCAAGACAACTATTGAATATGAAACATGCTTGACTGGATTATTTTTGTTTGGAGACATACATTTCCTAGAAACAAGGATTTTGCTTTACTTTCTTGAAATTTGGATAACAAAAGTTGTTTTTCTGCTTCTGAGCAGCAGAGTCAGCTGAGCAGGCTCTCCTGGTACTGATGAGCCAACAAGGCTGGCCTCAGGGGCTGTTATGTGTTTATACCCCAGAGACCAGAAAGAGATTCTGGCTGTTTCGCCCGGCAGCACCGGCAGCACCGTCAGCCCGTCCACGTTAGTCCTGTGCAGCTCTGGCTCAGACTGGAAATTCTCCACATGGATCCGAGTTTTTCTGGAAATGATCCGAGGGGTGGTGCTGCGTGTGTGCTACAAGTAAGAAGAGGTCATATAATAGAGGGATTTCCTGTAATGCCACAACCCCCCGCGGCCCCCCGCCCCCTGCGCTTCACACTCTCCCGGAGGAGGAGCAGCATGTATCATCACGGGACAGATCTTCAAATCTATTTGCCAAACCTCCAGAACTTGATGGTTGTTCTTAACTCCAACTGCAATTCAACCAAATTAACCTGAGCACGTGATTCAATCTTAAACTCATAATTGCTAAATTAATCTGAAGATAAGAACACTTGTCACCGCATTCATATTTTAATAAGACCCATTAAAATCAAGCTATAGTAGAAATCAATCAATTTTCGCTATCATTCGTTAGCATGGCAGAAAAATAAGAAATAGAATATATTGTAGCCAGAGGTCTCAATGAGGAGTAGATAAATGAAATGTAAGTTCTCTTAAACGGTTGAACAGCATTGAGAAAATAACCTATTTTAAAGATTCAAGTTTAAATATGAATAATATATTCAAACACATCAAATCCTGCTGGGAAAAAGGAGCAGTCAGAGCCATGAGCAGATCCAGGGGGCGGGGCCAGAGAAATCTGATTGGTCTCTGAGGTGCCCATGTCACTCACCTTTTTTGGCGCCACCTCAAGAATCTCTTCTAACTGTCAAAAGTATTTCTCACTATATGTGGGCTGGAATATTCTTGTCTTATTTGTTAATAAAAATAGGTAACTAGAAAATGTACATCAAGGGCTAAAACCTACCTCTGAACGACTCTCGATCAAACACGGTTTGTCATCAGTTCTAGTTCTCTCCAGTATAAAACATCAAAGGAACAAAGCACAGCGGTGCCAAGAGTTTAGTAAAAAATCATGCAGATTTCTACACTACTGTCTGAGTTATAAACAGCCTCTAAATCTACCGACATCTCAAACAACAAACTCTCTGAAAATCAATCCGTATAATAATTATAAAGAGTTCTACTCTTTATGGCGCTCGTTATGTCATTTCCTGTTCCTCTTCCAGCGCCCCAAAATCAAAGGAATCGAAGGAACAAGGCACATGAGCGCCCAGCTACCCCCGAAAAGAAAAAAGTCATGAAAAATAATGGACGTTACTCCAAAAAACTAATAAAAACCTAATGTTGTATTATTTTTAAATAATGCAAATCACGTGATGTCATCAAAACCTACATCTGGGTAAAATTCCATGCAAATCCGTCCATTAGTTTTTCCGTAATTTTGGTCACGATCAAACAGACAAACAAATGCACAGGGGTGAAAACATATCCTCCCATGGCGGAGGCAATGAATGTGAAAATTGCTTTTTTTCTGAGATATATTTGATACAATTTTCAAAATATGTTTACTTATGTCAATGCATTTGTACGCATACATATGCATAGACGACTTGATTAAAGCCTCCCTAAACCTGCAGGTCTTGTTGGGTGTCGTCCGTCTGCAGCGGTTCTTACATACCAAGGTCAAAGTCTAAGGAAGGACAACTGGTCATGGCCCCCCCAAAGCTCATGATGCACGTGGCGAGCAAGGCTAGCCCGTGTTGTCTGACCTCATAGAGGAGCTAGTGCAGCATAAAATGCTCGTACAGTTAATATTGGTTCAGATAGGAAGGTGTCAGAACACAGCTTCAGCTTGCTCCGCATGGAGCTATGTAGTCACAAAATGGTCAGAATGCCCGTGCTGACCACTGTTCACTGAAAGCACAGTGTGTGTGTCAGCATCAGAACTTCCCCACGGAGTAATAATAGAAGAAGGAGGCATTACCTCACAATTTACAGAACTTAAAGAATATGCTGTTAGCGTCTTGGTGCCAGATACCACACCACACCTTCAGATGTCTTGGGGAGTACATGTGGTGATGGCTCAGTGATGGATTGGCGGCGAATAAGTGGAAGTATGTGAAATTTACTTTTGTTTTCAGCATGTTAGATGATTGCATTCATTATAATTCATAAATGTACTCTTTGATTAGCAGATTAAGATTTCAGAGGGAATTTCATTCAGGAGAACAGAATGGAAGGAGTAAGTTCTGAGGCCGTAACACAAGAAAAATGTAGGACACACAGTATCTTGGGTATCTTCATGTAAGGCATCTTAATCATCCTCATCTTTAGACTGAATCTGGACTATTCCCTTTAAAGCCGGGTGCCGCAGATTCACCGTATCTTAGGTAACGTGTGTTCCAGCGGTGGTGCGGACATGCACAGCAGTGCGAGGTAAATAAATAGTTCTTTGGATTTAACCTATACGAGGCTTTCCTAATACGCCCTCAGTCCCGGCTGCTGATCATCACCATGGCAACCAGTGGTCAGACTGAGCTGGGCACAGTACAGTCTTGAGGAAACCGTAAAAAGGAGGACAAACAAAGCCCCCTCTCCGCAGCTGTGATGAGAAAACTCAGTGTGGTATTGACAGCAGCCTGCGTTTTGTCACAAGTACGCAAATGATCTCGCTTGTTTGAAGTCTCGCCTCCCATCCGTCATCCGCGTCTCACGCTATTGCATTGTGTCAGCACAAACTGTGAGCAATTAAACTGTATACCTCGCCGAATGTCAGGTGTTGGGAGATTGCTGCTGTAGAATATTTCAAATAAATCAGTTTAGATAATTAGATCTCATCACCTTCATTAAGCCTCTGGCATTTCCTTTATTTTTAATGTGAGTTTAATGAAAGGCTAACATTAAATTCAACCTGCTTCTACCCGCCTGATAATCGACTAAATGTGTAATTATGATTTAACTGGATGGTTGCGAGTTCCTGGGGCTTGGGGGTGACCTGCATGCTTGATGATTGTTCTTGTAAAAGGACATCCTATGCACTGCAGCTTAGCCTTCATTGAGCTGTCACGAGCCGGGGGGGTTCTCTGCCGGTCTGCCCACCTGCACCTTCCATAGGATCGATCACGCCGCCGCCTCGGAGAGAAATCCAACCGCCACAGCTCCTCCAATTACTGCTGATGGGCCACATCTCTTTACCGGAATAGGCGTCAGAGCCGTACGCCGCCTTTCAGAGTGAAGAGAAAAGACGGCGTGCTCGCAGTGGAAAAGAGAGAGAGAGAGAAAGAAAGCTGGAGAATGTGGTGACAAGCGTGAGCAGCTCCTGAAAACTCCCATACTGAACTTTGCCAAGATGAATACTGAACTTAGACCTGAGTATGCATTATTAATATTGACCACTTACGTGAGAATAGAGAAGCATTTACTCACAGACTGACACGTCTGAATTAATCATAGTGCCATACTCAAAAGCACCACCAATTGTCTTTGATGAACAAACCGGGCGGTTTTCACTGAAATGACGGATGTCTTCAGAGTGAGCTAAGGCCACCAGGTGTGTCATTATTTGAGTGTCCATCAAAGATTCAGCAGGCTTTTTCTCTGACACTCGGCTCAGTGGTATTAATGCTTGCACAACAAGAAAATGCTTTCACTATCACATACTGAGTACAATTTCTGCAGTGGCGTCCAGAAACCCTTCAGGACACAGTATATAAAAATACATTTCTTTAGTGAGGTCTGCAGGAAAATAAACACGCATTTTCCATAGTGCAGTGGTTGCAATTCTTGCCTGGGGCAAGTGAGTCTCTATGGCTACTGTGCTGGTGCGTTGTTGGTTTGTGTGCTTCAGCCATGTTTGTGTGTGTGTCTCTCATATTCTGCACATGGCTCTTGGCGGATCCATCAGGTGGAGGCAGACTTCGGTAGGATAGTCCCCACAGGGTTCTTGCAGCTCCACCATCAAACACCATGCAGCAGTCACTACATGTAGAAACACACAATGACAAACCGCTGCCATGTTTTATTTCATATAGCTTCCTGCAGGACAACAGATGGACTGCATGAGGAAACGTCATTTCCCGATGATGTGTTTGTTTGCGTACATATAAAGTGTGAGAGTGAGTGCAGCTCTGTATCTATTTTGATGGGTTACATAAGCAGGCTTTAAGACAATCAATACCTTCACCCCTCTGTCTGCTCCCTCCTCTGAGCCGGCGCTCTATCTTCATTTTTTTCCCCCCTATATCCATCACTGATGTGCAACTGGCGTGGTCACTGGTCGCGGTCAAGACGCGGAGCCCACTACACAGAATCAACACCGTCTGACAATGTGCATACACACACACACTCTAAATTCAACCACTCTGTCCTATTCGAATTTCCCCGGTACCTTTAGTGGTACTGGGTACCGTTACCCTGAAAATCCATGAGACTTCAGCGCGACGGTTCATTTATATTCCATCTACATGTGAAAATAGATGCATCCGTTACGTTAATGCCATTAAATCCACAAGAGTCACTCAGCAGTGATTTACATGACTATTGAAAACATTGCAACATGTCGACATGTTGTACTTTTTTTGTTTTATTGTATTCTTCACTTCCGTGTCCCTGAATATTTTTTCGTATCATTCTTGGATGGATGCTACCCTGCCCCATGCAATTTCTTTCTTTTTCATTTGTAGCTTTATGCTCCCTGAAAACGCGGCCAATACGGACGAAATGAACGCAGTAGAAGTCCGGAGGGAGATATCCGTTCATATAAGATTCATTTTGAATATAAAATGGGCTTTTGGAGTTGAGGTATGAACATTAAGTCATAATTGGAAATAAAAGAACAAATCTGTTAATGAATTCACTAACTTTTGTCATGGTTTTGGGTTTTAGTTTAACTAGGCCTAAGCTGTGGCCCCAATAATAAGGTTATATCCCCAATCCCCTGCGTTGTGCAAGAAATCCCCCTGATATAACTCCTCAAATTAAAGATGAGATTATGTCTGAAAAAGAGTGTCATTCGTTAAAAAACATAAATTACTTATGAATTACTTAATATTGCAGTAAAATATGATATATACAAGATAAATCTTCTCGTGTCGGTTCATAAGCAACAAATTTGGACTAAATCAGACCGATAGTTAGGTAGATGGGTTTTTTTGTTTTTCGTAAAAAAAAATCCCTCTAGTGAGTAAAATAGGAACTATTGAAGTAAAATGTGAAATACATAAGATAGACAACCTAAAGTTCATTCATATGCACTTAATCTGGATTTATTCAGACCAACAGTTGAGAAATTATGGCCCGAAATACTTTTCCCTTAGTGTCAGAAATATATAAACTGATTTCTTCCTCGCACTCAGAACTATGTGGGTATGAATTTTAAAAAAATGATCATTGAAGGAGTTTTTCAGTTTTTTTAACATACAGGATATGCGGCCTGCATACTAATAATATCCCCAACTTTTCAGGTATAAAATTAGTACATGTTCTATCTGTCCATGAGCTCCTTCCTGATTTCACAAGCCCATCTACTTCCCTTTGTATGTCAAATATCCAAAGTGAAGGTTTTGCCTTTTTTCTTCATTGTTTCCCTGAACATCCTTGGACTTGTTCTTGCACTTTATTTAATTAATTTGTTTGGTGGATGGATTTATTGGTTTTGACCCCTGCTTGCAACTTTATTCTGTAAGCCTCCTACTTTTCTTTTTTTAACATTTTTGAGCTCAATAAATGATAAAACTGCTGATCCTGCTGTTGTCTGCATTTGGGTCCATATTCCTGCTTATTGGCAGCCATCGCACCTTCAGACAACCCATAATGAAGTCCTGCCCTTAACAATTTATAGTGTTAAAAAAGAAGAGGTAAGCTCTTTTATGTCTCTACACGGACCTGAGAGAACCCATTTATGGCCCTTTCCTTTCTTTTTAAAACACATCAAATTTCTGAAGGTATACCTGCGAGAATAGCAGCCGCTGTTCCGTATCCGATATTGCCGGATTCAACTCAGTCTTACGTTTCCAGAAAACCAAGGCTGGTCCCTTTGATGAATTAATTCATCCTAGACTTTCATATGCAACATTTCCCCGTTATTGTACTTTTGTGATTGTAGCGCCGACCCTTTTCACACATTGATTTATTAAACAAGTAGACAAGCAATAACAAACCTAAGAATATGAAATCTGACAATCGTCCGCAGCCCACCGAAACCTTTAATAACCATTCTGATCAACACAGACGACTATTACTTTATGCATAAAACACTTCCTGTGTGTATGGGCATTCTTAATAAAACCTGTAAATCTTTCAACACGTGCACGCACTTTTATTCCAATCCATCCCAGCTGTGATGGTGAGAAGGGGAATCCGTCACGGCTCGGCGCACATATCAGTATTTCATCAATCATCAATCATCAGTATTTTATTGTGATTTCATGTATCTATTGCGGCTCACTTGTAGTACCTTCTCAGCCCACCAGGTACTGCAGCCAGGTTCAACTGGATTTACGTCGCATCATATTTGATGTAATAATAATAACAATAATACATTTAATTTATAATACTACAAAGTCTGACATTTTAACCCCTTTTTTCAGTAAAATATTTTTACACAAGACTCAGTAATATTTAGCCCACCACATAGAATGCTAACTTGAAAACTAAATACCTTTTTTACGGTTATTGTTTCTAGCCTATGTGCTCATTGGAGCACTTATTTGATGTGATATTCTTTCAGCATTCCCTCTAATTAAGAGAGAGAGAGAGAGTTTTTAAAGTGGTATGCCCGCTTTATCATATTATGTTATATTCTGCTGCAAACTTCATCAAATTCAGTTTGTTTAGTTTACTGTATAAAAAAAATGCCTGTACTTGTTGTGTACTGATATGTCAGAATTAATTGCATATTGTTCATGTTTTTTGACGCTACAAACATACATTTGAAAGCTGGGAGGAGTTTAATAGCATTGGCTATTTTCTTAGCATGGCTTATGGGTTGTGTCTCTATTGATTGTCACTATCACTTGTCCCCTCAGTTTCTCATCAACTGGGATTACATGTTTTGTCGGACATCTTACATTTATCTTCTTCTTTGAGGTTTGATGGCACTTACAGCATCGCTGTCACCTTCAGGGACTTGACATTATCTTCTTGTTCTGAGCTCGCCACCCTGAGTGTGGTATTAAGGTGGACGCTGTGGGAATATAGGGAATTATTGGCCTCCGCTATTGCAGCTCACAGCTTTATTGAAAAGCTCTCTGCTTAACAACTTCACACTCAGCAGGATATTTCCTTGAGTCCGGAGAAAAACAACCAGCGAGTGTGAAGACACTCCGATGAGCAGGATTTAGGATTTTATCCTTTGTAGATATAAGATGAGTCTAAAGTATACATGTTTGTTTGTGTTTGACGGAAAGATGATGGATTGCAGTATGGGAATATCCATAATGGTAAACCATGAAGAAACATATTTATGTCCACGAAAAAGTCTGAGGTATTATGGAATTGTCACTGTTGCCGCTACGTCAGCCACCAAAGATCCTTTATGTTACGAGATAACTCAACAACTATTTCATGGATCATTTTCAAATTTTCATACCCGCTTATTTCCAATACTGGGGGAAGCTTTAACTCCTATCTATCTTGTATATATATCATATTTAACTCTTATAGTTGATATTCTACTCACTAGGGGGAGATTTCTTATGAAAAACACTTCTCGGAACATAAATTCTGACTTTTCTTTCATGAATTCAATCAGGGGGATTGTTTATGCAATTTTTGATAGGGAACATTTCGGGGATGTAGCATCGTTGACGGTGACGACAATGTAGGCCTAGTTGATCAATTGAACTGATGACAGAAATACAAGAAATACAGCCTCTGTTGTTCTTTGGAGTGTCGGTTGTTTCACGTCAGGGGCTGGACCTCAGAGGGTTTTGGTATTCTCCAAAACCCTCTTCTTCCTTTTTAGAGCTGTTTAGATAAATTCCTAACTCCATGACTTGTGGAGTCTTTTTTGGACACTTTTTGCTGTACAGATTGGTACATTGTAGAATAAGAATGTGATTATACTATAAATGACGAGGCTGGATGCATCATGAGAGATGTTCTTGTGGTCATTAAGGTGTTTGAATCTTTCAACATCAGATCCAGATGACCAGGTCAGGAAATATTATAATTTAATGAAATCACATTTTATACTTAAAATACTATATTATGATATTAATTTGTGTTATTTTTAATTTTTTTCAACAGTGAGTTTTTAATGGAATCATAATGACGTTTTGCAAATATGGTTGTTAAATTTGATTCTTTTAAACTAATTTACAACGAAAACTTGAAGTTTGATGAACAGGCAATAAATTCTGACACAATAAGCTAAAGCTCACATAGTTTTTATAGTTTGTTCAATTCACACCTTTGAACGCCTCAGTCACTTCCATAAACTCAATAGGTCAATGTATCACAATACCCTTAATAAGAGGAAATTCCATACTATTATTAAACAGTTTCACAGGCAATATAAGTCATAAATATCACTTTAAAAGGGAATTGTTAATCATTAATTTAATTAGTATACATAAATAAAACAAACTTAAAATTCTACAAACAAGGAAAACCCTCCTCTTGGTGCGGCCCAGTGATGTCAGCATAACATCGTCATATCATTAAAATCAGGAAAAGCTGGGCGGTTTCCTCCCAAAACAAGAGTCCCACATGGATGGTCCGGGGAACAAACATTTGTAAGTCAAACAATTTAACAATATCCGAGTCTACATAATGAAAGCATCTGAAATTAACCCATCAGTGCTTTCAGTTACTCATTATTTTTAATAATCTCACCAACAAACCTGGAAAAAGAGTTACGCTGGTACTCAGCAATGGTGACACATAGCAAAATGAACAAATGTAGTAAAAGGGTCGCACCAACTTTTTCTCAGAAATCCACCCTGCTGTTCTTTATGAGGATACCACCCGGATCAGAGGGGTTTACCTCTCAGGCACAGACATCAGTTTCATTTTCATTCACCTAAAGAGCTTTTTATCCTTCAATCTTTCAACCTATGCTCATGAGCATGTACTTTTAAACAAGCAAACTTTCCTGGAGTGTCCATCATCTTCTTACTAAGGAGAGCGTAAGAATTCGGACCAAGAGAAAACAACAAATCCAGGTCCTGTTTCTCCAGGCGAGTCATTTTCAATTAAATGGGCTTGAATGATTAAAAACACCAACACATGTGTGAAAACAAGATAAATCTAAATCAGACCAAAGGTTAAGAAATGACGGTCCCAAAACTGTAATTTTGGAGATAACGCGCCCCTGGGGGTGAAATGTGCAACTGAACTTTCCCTAAATCTAACCAGTTCTTCTGTACTGTCTATGGGTGAGTAAAACTTTAAAATGATCCATGAAATGGTTTTTTAGTTATTTATTGAGTTGTTTTATGTATTGTGTAGGGGATAGCTGACATCAAAAATGGCCCAAACTTCTTCTTTCCTTGTTCAGTCGACAGATGAGGAGATTAGCTAGTATCTACACTAATATATTAATCGCATAGAACACTTGAATAACTTAATTGCCACCAGTCTATCTTCAGAACTATCTTGATCCTTCGCTCTCACAGTATCACACCTCCTATCAGCAGCCAATTCATATAGAGTGTCGTAACCATAGCTACGCACAGCAAAAAACATTTGGGTTTAGTGCCTAGTTTTATCTCTGCGCTTTTGACCCCTGATGAGCACCGGCGCAGCTTGAGATCCTCGGCCTCCTTCTGCAGCGTTGCAGTCTAAGGCTGATTATGGTTGCTCTTGGAGATTTCTCCATCAGCACCCCTCGGCTCTGCGGTGACCTGCTGGGCAACTCACTGCCCTTTGAAATATTTTGAAAAAGGCATTTTCTACTAGGTTCTTTTTAGCTGTTCTTTGAATTATTTCATGCCTTTTACCGTTGGCTTTTAGTGTTATTTGTCATTGTTTCCTCTTTTTTTTTTCAATTCATAAAGTACGTCAACTTGGAGCTGCTTTTAGCCACATAATGATGCCATTAAGGGTTACAGCACAGTATCAACGTTTAGCCTCCACAGGAGACCCTCTATGGCTTATCAGCTAAAGCAAAGGTGGCACAATGATATATTATTCTCTGACATGTAGGAGGTGCACCTTAAAGACCGAGTAAAATATACGGGACATAAGGTCCCATAAGTTGTCTCTCTCTCTCTCTCTCTCTCTGTTACATTTAGACTCATCTTATAAGACTTGGATTCAGACACATCTGGCTGTAGATGTTTTTGATTTGACTTGATCCCAGATGTTGATGACTTGACAAATAGTGATGACTAATTCTCATGTATTATGTTTTCTTATGTCTAATTTGCTGTAGTATAAAAGTACGTCCGTGGAATTGGAATGGAATAATCATCCCCGCCGCTGCTTCGACCACCTCTTCTCGTGGTTCATTTTCAAATTTTATATCCAAATAGACCTTAATGGGATGAAGAATTGGAATGTTTTGGAGAAAAGTCAGTTCAATATTTCCAACACTAAGGGATCCTTAATTTTTTTTTAATCTTTACCTTTCTTTTATGAAAATGTTTTCAGGCCAGAAATTCCTAACCGTTGTTCAAATTTAGTTCAAATTTCCAGCAAATGAATCGGCTTGAGGAGCTCTATCATGTTTATATCATATTTCACCCTAATTATTCACATTTTACCCATTACAGGATGCTTTTTTTAATGTTTTTTGGACAGAACTTCTCATTTAATTTGAGGAATTCAAAAAGGGAAGATTGCTTGTGGAACGCAGGGGATTGGGGTCTTTTCAGGGACATACCTTTGCTGTCGGGGATGACGGCGTAGGAGTAGTTTACTTCAAGTGATGCTTGCTTCTAACTGCCATCAGTTTGTCTTTACAGTCCAACCAAAGATGACAGTGTTTGCAGACGTTCCTGCCAATAGCTGGTCAGATTTCACCGTTTTATTAACGTCCGCTGCAGATCATAAATATACTGGTTTTAAAAACGAGCTGCATGGTGCCTGCATGGGAATCTGAGCTGGGATTTGACCCTGCAGCTCGTCTCTCCCTCACTTCTCTCCCTGCTTTAGCTCCTTTGTTGTTTTAATTTGGCACCTTAGCGCACATTTGAAATCCTGGGGCTGAGCTGAGATGTCAGTTGAATGTCCAGTAGGGAAATTCCCTGTGGCTTTATGATAATTACTTTTTTCCCTCATGACAACCTTATTGAATTGAGATTAGGCCAGCAGCAAACGCTGCAACACTGCGTGCCTCCTGCATCGCATCAAGTCAATGCGCTTGGTAATGTGCCTGACCCTTGTCTCATTTTTCATATGGCATCAGCTGGTGCGCTTCTACAACCACAGTGGCTAGCCACAGGCAAGTATAACCAACGCTGTGGCAGACGAGGCCGACAGAGGAAGTCTCATCAATAATTGCGAGCAGTAGCTGGGGAGTCGTGCAGAGGAATTGTGCTGCAGTGAGGGAGAAGCGTGCAGCTGTGGTGTTTTTGTCTCATTTCTATCAAATGGTCATTTTCAAATCACGTTCCCCAGCGGGCATGCATCAGAAGAAGGATGCTATTAATAGGCGGTGGAATGAATAAGTTGTCAAATCGCTGTTTGAGATGTATGTCTATTAATGGACAGCTCCTTTATTGTTGTGTCACCATGTCACAACAGAGTTTGACAAACAAACTAATTAATTACTCAGAAAAACATAAAATTATACAGTATTGTAAGAAAGTGGATCTTCAAGGAAATTCTAACCCTCAAGATCTCTTAGATCTTATTATGACCCAGTTGTGCTTGAGTTTCAACTCCCAGAACAATGACCTGACATTCTCTACAAACGTTCCATGTAGAGAGCATAATTAATGTTTCTCACAGCCTTTTAATGCCTTCATTAAGAAGAAAATGAAGAAAAAAAGTGTGTCTTTGCATATTTTATTTTGTTGAGGCATTCATCATCATTTCAAGATCTTAGACACTCTAATTTTACCATTAAATGACAAATTGTTTGGTCAAGCTAGTTTTTAAACCGGAAAATCAAAAATCTGATTCACATAATTATTGTCTTTGAAAAGGCATCATTTTAATTAGAATATCTCAAAGGTTATGGTTAAGCATGTTTTAAGCAAACTATTTGACCATTTTTTGACTTTTTTTGGATGTATCATGTTACATAATTCTGTTTAGTAAGTCCTCACACGTCTTAATATGCCAAATAAATCCTGTGCATCGAATAGGATTTTCTTAACGGAAAGGGTTGAGGCCTCCTCCTGGGGGGCCCTTTTGACGATTGGTGTCTCCCAGTGTTCCATCTTTGGCCACTTCCTGTTTCGCATAAACATGCTGACACTGGGACATTTTACTAACGGGTCCAGTCACATATTTCACTAAGAAATAGTGACTCAAAATGTGCTCAACCAAACAGTTGAGCAGGACAAGAAAAGGCTAATAATGGTTGTCCATAGAATGTTCTCCCCCTTGTGCTCTGAGGGTCATCTAGATGTGTTGTGTCAACATTCAGACAAGCCTTAATGTTCCTCTGTGTGAGCAGTGACTTCCGCCTCTCCGTTCTGCAATGGAAAACATTTTTTCCCGGTCTCACGGTGAATCTGTGGAATTCCAGATGGCTTTGCAATCCTTCTCAGACATGAATTTCAATGACCTTCTTCCCTAGCTGTTCTGGAATTTCTTTTGATTTTGGTATAGAGTGCTAATGATGACACCTATGAGACACATTCCTGCTTCTGAAAATGGTCAATTTAAGTGATGATTTGATTGAGGAGGGCTGATCATAGTTATAATTTATAATCTTTTCTTTGTATTTACTCAAGTTGTCTTTGTTTTTTGTTAAAAGTTGTTGAAGATCTAACATAGTTAAGGCCAAAATATAAACTTAAACATAAAAAACGAGGAGGGAATCAAATGTCTTCATATAAAGACATTTTAATAGAAGCCATGTAGGTGGTGTCATAGTCTACGTTCACACCGCAAGTCTCAATCCTCAATTATAATTTTATAATTTTTGTGTGCAGCTGTTCACGTTACTTTGTGAACACATTACTGTTCACAAAGAACATTAACAAAGACGTCACGCTACATGGTGTCAATATGGATGCAAAATGGACACCAATAAAGTTACAAGACAAAGAATCCTTCATTAGTCACATACAGCACAACATAGTGAAATTATTTCTCTGTCTTTGACCCAACCCTGAAGGAGCAGTGGGCAGCCGCTGTGAAGCGCCTGGGGAGCTCGGGTTTCAGGGTCTTGCTCAAGGACCCTACGACAAGTAGACCCTGGTGGGATTTGAACCGGGTACCTTCCGATCTTCTGATTGGGAGACGGTCACTCTACCCACTGAGTCACAGCCATAGAGTTTAAAGTCATGTTTATTGGGTTTATAGTGATGTTAATAGCATTTATAGTGAAGTTTATAGTGGTTATAGTCATGTTTATAGCGTTATAATAATGTTAATGGTATAGGGATGCTAATAGTTTATAGTCATGTTTATAGTGGTATAGTCATGTTTATAGTCATGTTTTTAGTGTTTATTGTCATGTTCTTAGTGGTTATAGTGATTTTTATAGCTTTATAATAATGGGAATAATGTTATAGGGATGCTTATTGTTTATAGTCATGTTTATAGTGGTTATAATCATGTTTATAGTGTTTATAGTCATGTTTTTGTTGTTTATAGTCATGTTTATAGTGGTTATAATCATGTTTACAGAGGTTATAGTAATGTTTATACAGTGTATAGTCATGTTCTTGGTGTTTATAGTCATGTTTATAGTGGTTATAATGATGTTTATAGTGGTATAGTACTGTTTATAGTGGTTATAGTCATGTTTGAAGTGAAAAGTGACTCCTGCCAACACAGCTTTGTGACAAATGTCGATGGATGGTAAGTCAAAGGCGCATGAATTCAATCGGACTGTTCAAACTGAGGTTACATGCAAAATAATCCAACCTTTGTCTGATTTCAGACCACATACGGAAGTGGGCCAAATCAGAACAGAAAATTAGACTCGGGTCACATTTTTCCTGCAGTGTGAACTTAGTGTATGATGGAAATGTAAAATAATACAATAATAACTATCCAGCTGAAGTCTGTTACATGGGGCAGCCCTAAATGGAACAACCCGTGAAGCCAACAACAAAAAATCGTATGATTTTCCTGTCAGTCAAGCAGCGTGTAAACCGCTCCTCATCGCAGTCCTCAGAGGAACAGCCACCGCGTGACTATCTCTCCTGACAGCAGCTGTCCAGATGCAAACAAAATCCCGTCACCAAGGCCCCGAGAATGACCCGGTGACTCTTAACAGCAGCATCTCCTCCCAGCTGCCATCCTTCTCATTCCCTTTCTTCAATGCCCCTCATTGTACTGGGAAGAGGAGGGCCATTCTTACTGGCGTCTCTTGTGCTCTTGTTTCTTCAGGGACCGGCCCTGAGGGCGTGAAACTGCTGGGAGTTTGGATGTCACCGCTTCCACTGCGTTGGACCACCTTCAGCTGCACGCGCCTCTGCTCCCCAGACGGCACCAATTAAGGCCGGCTTGAGACGAAGCGGTTTGGCAGGATCCGACGACGCCAACGTGAGGAGGAAAGGAATACACTGGAGGAGGGGCCTGTGTACTAGCTGCAGAGGACGGCTTGTGAGTACATCCTGTTGTCCTCATCGCTGAGGTGTAACACACTTTATTAAACCTCCGACCAGAGATGTGCTATCCTTCGCCCTGAAGTACATTTTGGTCCCGATAGTAAACGAGTAGCTGCAAAATAATTCAGAATGAAGAAATGTAGTGACTTCTTTGCTAAGAGCAATTTATTTCTATCCAGACATTTCAGAATGAGCTACGCAAAGCAAGTTTGACCTTGACAAGTTTCCTTTTTTTCCTCTCATTTCACTGCTACTCCTTCGCCACACGAACAAACGACCAGCACCATCATTTATTCCTTTTGTTCTGAAAGGCAGCCGAATTTAAAACACTCAGAGAGTCACTGGAAGTAATTAAAGGTGAAAGGAAGATAGAGGTGATAATTCCTCTCCTCGCCATCTCTCTCACATTCTCTCTGACTTTCTCATGCCTGTCGTCCTGCATACACTCTGTCTTCCTGTCCATTCCATGTTCCATCTTCACCAGGAAGTCCAGTGGAGGAATTAGGTGGACGACAGGGGCAAAATGATCTGACAGATCCATTTACGTTTGCCGTCTGTGATCCCCCTGGCCTCTGATATTATTAGAGGCTGATATATATGAAGGCATGGTGGAGAGGGTTTGGAGGTGAGGGAGACAAGGAGAGGGAGGGAAGGGTGAGAGCTCACAAACCCACGCCTCTTGATGTCAAAGCCAAACAAACTATTTTTGAGTGGGGAGGCAGCAAATGAATGTCGGAAAGATGTTTTCCCATTAATTTCAATTTTTTCACCTTTTTATAACCAAAGAAGTTTAAGGATGTCTGTGTCCCATACCAGGAGTAAACTTCACACTCTCTTTTTAATCTTTGACCAGTGCAAAAGAAAAGCACAGCTGAAAGATGGGAAAGGTTCCACTACAGATCTGTGGGCAGATCATAGGGGTATGATCTGTGGTCTATCACAGTGGTTGAGCAGAACCCTCCACACTGAATCGAACATTAAATTCCTGACTGATGTTTGGGTTGATATTGTTAAAAAATTCACCATTTGATCCTGTTTCCGGTGAAACAAAAAAGTAATAAAAAGAATATAGTTTTTACATGTGCTTTGACAAACGACAGTGACTTTTAGACATGTTGGCAAGAAGTTCTTTATAGACAAACACGTTCATATTATTAGTACATTTTGCACCCCCATAGATCTTAGTGCGAGGAAGAACTGGTTCAATTTTGAGAAGGGCCGGGTTGCATATTTCGACCACTAGGAGGGCTCTAGCTCCAAATCACAGTTAACAGCTCCATAATTTCTCAATTTCTCATAATTTCTCATCCCTCAGTCAGTAGTCAGTAGTATCCCAGTAGTATCCCATATGCAACTCCATGAGTTGCATATGGGATAAAGATAGATCTCCATGTGCTGCTTCATATGCATATGAAGCAACTCATGGAGATCTATCTTCATCCAATCTTTATCACTCAACTCTCTACTTAATTATAAGCAAATTTACAAAATTAGAGCCTCCAAAATGCTATTGATAGTAAAGGCACACAATAAAAAGACAAGGTTTATGTAAAGGGAAAGAGACAATCAACAGTAGGTAAACGTCCAACACTCATCCCGGGTTAAAAGCCTGGAGTTTTAGGGCCTGATCTAGAAACAGAGAGGGTGGGGCCTGACCTGAGGAGGCCACCTATCCCATTGGGTTTTGGGGCTGCAACAGAGAAAGCTTAGTCGCCCCTCGTTTCCTGCTTCGTCTTAGGGACAACCAGAAACAGTTGGTCAGCATACATCAGGGACCTTGAGGGTGTACATATGTCAGAAATGTACAGATTTAAAAAGAAACAATACAATCTTAAAATGTACTGGTTCGGCGAGCCTGTTAAAAGCCCAATGGCCACATTTTTGGACCAGCTTCAAACATGAGAGGGAGTTCAGGCTCACGTCATAATATAGTGCATTGCAGTCGTCAGATCATAATATTAAACACCATTTTTACTTCTCCCTTCCTCTGTTTGTTCTTCTTCTTCCTGTGTTCACTGGTGACAGTAGCTGGCTCTAACTTTCTTTAATTGGTCCGAAAGTCTCACTTTTCCAAGACGGTGTTTTCGCACTTCAAACAAACGCAACCGAGGTCCAGCTTCATCAAGACTGAGACCACCTCTTTTTTTTGACCTAAATTTTCAAATTCTTTGTAAATGTTCTTACATGGAATGTTCCCACTCTGAATGGTTGCTCATGTGTGGTTTAGACATCTAAGAAGAGGAAGTATTCATTAACGCCTTGATAACTTTATTTTCAGTCTCTCAGCAAAGGCATATCTCGCATAATAATTTAGATAGCAAAGCCAAAGCCTTTAATTGGTGAGGTGAATTAACTCTGACTGATCAAGACAACAGCCAACCCATCATTTTTAAATGGCCATGATTGCTGCCAAGGTGAAATTAAGTCATTGAGTCTTCAGGGAAATGTTAAATAAGATGCCTGGCTGAATCACACCCACACACACACACAGGCATCCAAACTGATTTCTATATGCAGATGAGACTTGTCTGTTCCTTCTGGCTGTCTCGGTAGAGCTGTCACACATGCTGCGTCCTAGAGCACCAGGAGACCGGGGTTAAAGATCTGCCACAGAGACTAAATCCACCCCCAGAGAGAGCCAGTCGAAAAGACAGCGAGAGAAAAGGGAGTTTATAGAATTGGTGGGGAGGAAGAGAAATGACGCAGGGAGAAATTGTCTGTGTGAGAACGAGCGATGGTGTAAAACACATGTTTTAAGTAGTGTGACCTGGACAATCAAGTGCGTAAAAGGAAGGTGGAGCCTGTGGATTTGCACTGTTTGATTGTTTTTTCTGGTCCGGCACTCCCTAATTTACAGGAGTCTAGCCAGATTATGTACCGCTTTTTCACTTTCCACATTGTAAGAAGGGGTCTTTTGTTAATATTTCACCAAAATCATGAAAAATCCCCTCATAAAACCTCCAAGGGTGGAAAACTACTATGTATGGTGATTCAATGTCGAAGTGCTCCCGATGACTCCTCGATTGGTGGAAGTCCTTGCATGACGGGTTATTTCTCCTAATGAGTGTCTCTGCCACCACTGGGTGAAGTTCTATGAATGGGTGAATGCTGGTTTGTGTTTGAAAGCGCTTTGAGCAGCAAGGCAGACTAGACAGGTGATATATTTCCTATTCAACATTAGGTCTTGTCGATTAACTGTAAAAAGATCGGAATCTCTATTCAGACGTGTATATAATCTCATTTCTGAGGTACAGCGATTCTCCAGCATTTTAATTAATAACGTGAAGAAAAACACTGAATGCTAACTTAAAGACTTAGCACTGGTGGAAAGAAAGGCAGTGGTAGAAAGACATTTTTCTTTCTACCACTCTATTTCTCCATTCTTTCATGAAGGCTTCTAATCTCTTTTAATGTAACAACGTAGAGAAGTTGAACACTATAGTGTTGATACCTGACCGAAGCACGGCTGGTCTCGTCTGCTGCTTTTCTAGCTGCAAATTCCTGTGTAGTTGCCCAACTTAAACCACGGAGGACCTACAGAAAAGCTTTTTTTTCGGGGTAAAGTTTAAAACTACTGAAGACCAAGCAGGGAAACCAGATGGATTTAGACTCAGTTCTGGATGTAGAGTCTGACGAAGCAGTTAGACAATGGTTAGACTATTGGGTTAAGCATATTTATAACTGCTGATGACAGGGTGTAATCTTTGTGTTTAATACATTTGAACACCAGAAATAAGGGCATAGAGCCAAAAATAGAAACTTTATAGTCATCTGCTGTGCCGACATGCGGAATCAGGATTAATAGACGAGCGGTAACCATGGCAACAACATCCGTGTTGCAGTGTAAATAATCTGTGCTTCAGCTTTTGTTAACTTTATCGGATACGGTCATGTTCTGAAATGAAAACAGAAGGTGTGCCGGGTTCAGGCACGGCTCAGTCAGTAGTCTCCCAGACTGGTAGGGCTTGGGTATAAACATGTACCCGGGCTGCATTTGAGTGCGTGGTAGACCTGTGGGAGTGAACCATTTTAGTGCCAGCACACTTATTATGTATGTATTCCTCTTTGTGATACAAAGAGGAATGAATATATTGTGCACACTCACCATCAACACTTAAGAAATTGCCAAAATGGCTGTTTTTTTTCATATTTTTCAAGTATATATAAATGATAATGGCGGTGATGGAGCTCTGCTCTAAGTGCTTTCCAGTTTAAAAAAGAATAACTGGCAATAGCTTTGATAATAGATGAAATGTTTAAGTTGATACTTTTTCCATTAAAGTAGATCTTTAGGATTATTTTGTCCTCTGACTACTCTCCATCACTGTCTTATTGATAGGGCTGCAACGAATAATCGACGTAATCGACAATCGATTAGTCGGTGCTGTCATCCGACACCGCATAATAAGTAGGAAGTAAACATTAGCGCTATGGCAACACCATCGCGACAGAAAACATCCAAGGTTTGGGAGCATTTCTCCCTCAAACGGCCGACAAATGTTGTAAACTACAAGATATAATATAATATAGAATTTTTTAGCCTCGTATATATTCCTAAATTTTGATGGATGTTTGATCTGATACCAGAAAAACTGCTGATTTTATATTTACATATATATTTATTTATTATTTATTTAAACATTTTATTGACCTTTCATCTCGGCAGTCATGTGATGCAACAAGAAAGAACTAAATTCCACTTCAGCAAATACACTGTTGGTATAACAACCCGTTTGGTTTTACAGTCTGTTATAAAAGCAGTAAAAGTTTATTAAAAGAAATTTTGGAAAGAAGAATTCATCATTATTGTTTTTATTGTTAGTTTGTACGTGCCTTAAACAACTTAAAGCTAGATTCAAAAGCTGATAGCAAAATTTGAGCCATTCATTAATTGTGTATTCATTTTTGTTTTTGACCTTTATTTAACCCGGAGAAAAAAATGATTTGATTAATCGGCCCTACTTATTATTGAGCAAAATTATAACTGATGCAATTTTGTTGGCTGTGTTTTTCTCATTTACTCCATTCTCTGTGTTTCAACCAGGAATGTTTTTCTTCAAAAAACTGTGTACATGTCTAACATTATTTTGAGTCTCCATAGTTTTGTGTATTCACACGATCATTGTTGCTGCTGAGGCTTCCGATCATAATTCATCTGGATATCAATACAGATCTAAACGTTGTGACGCAATTTCCATTCCCGCTCATAAGGTCATGGGCTTCAGCGTAGCAGATTATTCCCAGGATGATGTAGTGGATCCAGCAGCAGCCGCAGTTTATTGGGAGGAAAGAAATAACAAATTCAGATGTTAGACATTATGTTATAATCAGAAAAAGCAACACTGGGTGTACTTTATGTGTTAATCTGCCGCAGTCTTTATCACAGCCGCAGCATTCAGACTAATCTCCTCAACATTAACAGCCACTAAAGAGCTAAGCACGTACAGAACAATGCAGCCTGTGCTTAGAATACATTCCAGTAATGTATATGCTGACCTATCGGTGCTGGGCAGGTTTAGAATAGACCATTTCCTATATCTCACCTCCAGGCATTGGTATTAACAGTAAGTTAATAACAGCATTTCCCGTTGTGTTCCTGCGCCCTGAGTCGTTCCCATGCCCTGGATGATAAACACGTTAGAGACCACAGTTTTTGTAGAACAAGAAATTGGAACATAAATTATTAATGCAGAGTGTGCCTCGGCCCCCCTAAGAAAAAAAAAAAAAAGGGAAAAAGCGTCCATTTTATTTTGTACTTATGCCTGCAAAGTAGGCAATCCTTGAACGTCCTGCCTGGAGCTCAGCTCCCTTAATACAAGGAAGACGTTGCTCATCATTGCCTCGCCGCAATATCTACTGCCAGCGATTCTCCTGCTCTGGTGTTTGACGATCTCTGTGCTCTGTGATGACACACACCGGCAATGAAGAAAAGAAAAAACTCCATTGGTGCTCTTTCTTCTTTTCTTTTTTTCATTTTAAAAAGAGGATATTAGCTGTTGAATTTCTCGGATTAATGATAGGCATGATGCACAATCAGAGTACGTGTTTATTCTTCCTCAGACAAAAAGGGGCAGCTCAAATTACCTCACACATTCAGTGATGTTAGCAGGTGTTTGGTGGTTGTTCTTGTATTTTACGCTACAATTACATTTAGGCCCTAGTGGCAGTTTAACCATATTGATTTGGCATACGTTTTTAAATCACATACCTTTCCTGACACTGACATTTATCCGGATTTGGCACTAGATGTGGCTGGGTAATCTGGTAGCATTAAGGATCTTGCCTAAGGGTTTCTGCCACGCCCTCTTTTGATTCGAACGCCAGCTTCCTGGACCAATGTCAGTGGTGTAACCCCTCTGAACTATCCAGCTGCTTGCCTCTCCGCCAATGTACGATACTAAATACTTTATTGTCCCTGTAGCAAAACTTGTCTGCTGCACACATAGATGCATCCATAGCTGCATCGAAACAAACCACACATGAACAAAACACAACCAGCTGTTCCAAATCACCACAAAAAATGTACATAATCCATAGTGTACGTACAAAATATAGCACATCCATAGCACATGGCACATAATGCACACAACCAATTCCGTACATTGTTTAAAAAGTTTGTTATAGGTAAGAAAAATTAGTTTTTAAAACTCATTGAGTTTACAGTGGGGCAGGCAATGGTAATCTGCGTCACCCGCTACGGACCATCATTTTCTTAAACCCGTATTTACCTTTGACACCGAGTGTTGGAGGAGGATATGTGATTGGTGAAGTTTGTATGCGTCTGTCAGAAGTAGAACTCAAATATCTGGACCTCATTCAATGAGTATTTGTTGAAAAGTGGACCGTTGGTAGGGGAACGGGTGGTAACTTGATTTTGAGTCTTATCTGGTATGCCGGCACAGCGAATCTAAATTTTCCCCATGAAACAAGAAGTTGCTATAACTCGACTACATTGGTCAGATCTGACCAAAGTCTCCATGCTGGATAGAAGTCATTAACTGCAGATGTAGATGAATTCAGTAATTTTCATAGCGTTACTGTAGTGCAACAGATTACTTTTTATTTAGTTTGACAAACCCCTAGAAGCCCATTGACCATATCGGTGATATGATCTTCATCCCAGAAGATCCTCAATACCCTTATATGTCTTCTTTTTCTGATTTTGAATGCTTCTTTTCTGGGTCGCCACAGCGGATTATCTGTTTCTTTCCATGGTTACCACTGGTAATCTGCCAGCTAACAGCACCAGTGAGAGTATTTGTTAACAAAAACCCTGACAGAGCCGGTTTGGAAATTAATTTCATGTTCCACATATTGATTTGGCTCTTCCTGATGCAACCCTCCCCATAAATCCTGGGCTTGGAAAGGGCACTAGAAGTACACCGATTTTTGATACATATACAGTACATATCCCATAATAGCTTGAAGTGTTCATGTTAATATTCTGAGGGTTCGTCCAATTGTACAGTCATAGCAGACACAGAAAATAACAATGTTTCACCAGGAAACAGGAAGTTATTATAACTCCAATCTTACTGATAATTCCTGACATGAAAGCATCCATATGGATAAATTCAGAAATACCGTCCGCGTGGCAACAGGAAATGCAATATTTACTGCCAACGATTGTTCAGCTTATGTGATTGGTTCCTCTTTTTGAATAGATTTCAAAGATTTTTTTTAGAGATTTTTTTAAAGATTTTTATTTTTTCTAAAGGCGGTCACAATGAGGTGAGGCGTTTAGATTCTCAGATTATCCAGAAGGTCTACGGACCCAGGATTCTTTTTTTTTGAGCACCTACTTAAGTGATTTCATGCCTTTCCCTGCTCTGTCTCTAATTGGCTTGAGTAGACAGTGATAGCACTCGTTGTCATTTATTTCCATGATGAACCTACGTGACAAAATATTGTCTTGACATCCGAGGTGGATCATGGTAGAGCGCCCTTTCGTTGACCCAGTAATTTCTAACGTCTGAAGAAATCCTTGACTTCCATTCAAATCTGGACAACCAAGTTAGAACAATAATATTAATATTTTTTGATATTTTCAACTTCTGTTGAAACCTCTGAAAATACAACAGCTTTGTAATGGGCTGAAAAATATGGACCGATGAACATTGTTATACTGTGTGGTTATACGTATTAAAAAATGTTGTGTGATGATGCAATTGTTTGCAATTTCATTGTTATCATGAAAAATCCCTCCTGCAGTTTCCCTCATAGCCACTGACTTACAGAACATGGCAACCCAGTTTTGGATCGTAAATCATGCACGAACGGACTTCTATATGACACAGTTTCTGTGTCAAAGAAGACAATTCAACTAATTGGGAAAATCAAGAGCACAAAAGACCAAGATGAGAGCTGGAGATCGCTGAAAGTTCAGCATTTATACAACATGACCCAAATAGGCGGCTCACTCTTCCAGACTTTTCTGGGATTAATCCACCAACCAGTTGGCTGCAACGCGGTACGGTACCTGCACACAGTGAGCTCCTGCAAGATGAGATAACCAGGACTGCTTTGAGACTCGGTGAAGTCCTGGGGAATTGTGAAGCTAGTGCTGAGCTGTCTGATGAAACCCAGGCATAGAGCGCAGACACAATGCGCATGCACAAACATGAACGCATTCACACAACCGGAAGATCCACCCGGCTGTTTTTAAAAATAATCCTGCCCAATAAGCCCATTTGACCACGTGTGTGTGTGTGTGTTTGTGTGTGTGCGTGTGTGTGTGTGTGTGTGTGTGTGGGTGTGTAGGTGGGTGTGAGCGAGCGAGCCTTAGCAGAGGCGCAGCTCCTCATATTTGTATCATCTCTGTTGGGAGAAGGCGGGATATGCCAACACGGAATAGCAGTGCAGCTATACAGCCCCGAAAAACTCCTCAAGGATTCTTAGTGCTCCATTTTCTAGCCCAACACATGCCCACTCTGTTCCATTTTCAATGTCTGGAAGGAGAAAGGAGGGTTTTTTTCTTCAAAGTTGAGTTGAGCTTTGTACACTTAATGAAATTATAATACAGGAGAGGATGTTGGAGGAGTCTTCATTCTATTTTTGCTTTAATTGCATTTGTATTTGTGCATATTTTCTGAAAGTGTTTGTATAAGGGCGAACTGGAGCAATACCATCAGGGGTTATTGGGAAATAATTAAATCAAGAATTGTCAATATACACTAGCTGGGTTAATTTGGGTTAAATGGTTATTAAATGGTTTCACCGCGATTGTGTTTTTTTCTATCGTGTTCCCATAAGAGCTTGTGAGTTTTGAATTCCTCCATAAACTTAGTGATTGCGGAGTTTGAGGACGGCCACGTTTATATGATGGAAACTCGCTGGTGGAAAGTTTACATTTAAGCCAACAGGCAAACAGCTTCAACCAGAATTTTGACGGGCCATTCCTGGAGGAAACGCTGCGAAAAATCTCCTTTCTCCCTGTTGCCCCGCATTTTTTTCAGTCAGAATGAATATAACATCAGTCTGCGCTGACATTCAACCTCAAACACGTCAATTTCTCTTAATCACTCTCAGTCGGCTTCTGACCAGGTAAGCCCAACCCCCTCTAGTCTGACAGCCAATCAAATACTCCAATATGCCATGGTGGGCGGGACGTTTTGTATAATTGAAAAAGCACAAATTTCCGTGTGTTGCATTATAAAGACTTAATCAATTTACAGAATCGTAACTAATGAAAATTAAGGTATTAAATAAAAAAAAGAGGCCTTGTGATGAGGGTGTACCTGGTCTCCAAGCCATTATCAGCTGGGTATTGGCTTCAGCCCCCCTGCTTCCCTGCACAGGAAAGTATTTAGAGAAAATTGATGGAAAGGCAGTGTCACTCAATAAATGCTTTTGTCATGGCTTCGATGCGACGAATCAACGTTTGACATTATTAGATGATTATCTCTAGATGACTTGATGTGTTAAACCAATGACCTTTCCTTTTGGCTAATGTTTATATCCATCCAACCAGAAATCCTTGTTGTATGTTGAAGGTCAAAGGGCCAAGGGGGTCCGTTCAAAACTTCAGGGATGCACTTGTAAAAATCATAGTAATGAGTCAGGGCAGGGCCTCATGTACGAAGTTTCATGTGCTAACCAACAGAAGATCTAATTCTGCTTTTCAGGATGGTGAAAATCCTTAATGTTTAATGGAAGAACAAGGCTTCACTTGAAAACGTGTGATAATTGATGAGGTATATTCAGACATTTTTTCGGTGTCTAATGTAACGTAATTAAAACCTGTGACCATAAAATAATAGTATTATTCTTTCGAGCTGTTTCAGTGATTCGTTTTACAGAGGTGTGGGAAGAAACATTTGATTCACGCAATCAGCCAAAGAAGGCAGAGGGTGAGAACAGATTGATTGGATGCACCTCTGAGAGAAGCTTATTGTAGCTCAGTCACATCCATAACCTCCCCACTAACTTTATCCAACCCTCCCTTCCTGTGGACCTTACAGCTGGATGGCCTAATTGGAGCCATTTCCACATTTAATGTAGCAGCCCCAAGGGGCCTCGTTATAGATACTGCACTGACCCACCTCAGCTATTCTTCAGCCAACCCCTCTCAGCATCCTGTGGTTCAGTCCAGTGACATATACCGCCAGGTTCCCATCAACCCACAGGCTATTGATCACCTTTAGGAGGGCGGAAAGTCATGCTGACTTTAGTGTGTGGCTGTGTTAGTGTGTATGTGTGTGTTTGGGAGGGAATTGCTCACCTGTCAGGCATCAAAGCTACACGGAAGAGCACAATGGCTGTTGATTGCAGTGATTAGGAGACATATAGCCAAAGTAAATGGTACAAAAAAATGGAAAATACTCCTGCTGGTTTTCTTGCTGAGAATAAGACTGATCTCACTCTGGTATCGGTTCATTAAATTTGCAGCCAACAGCCAATTAGCTTAAACAGACGAAGTGGATGCCCAGAATACAAGCTGGACAATTAGCCGGAATATATTGTAACAGATATGTAAAATGTGTCACCTACTTAATCCTTTTAACATCTGCCGAGATATAGCCTCTGGTCTTATGCATACAATGGAGCTGAGCAAGAAGAATTTCAGCACTCGGGAAGATCTGGTTTTACTCATCTTTGAATTATGCCCTTAGAAAAATTGTCATTTTCAGTTATATGTCTCTGCCCTGTCCGTTTAATGTTAATCTGCAAACAATTAATACAAAGGTGGTTGCCAAGCATCATGGATGACTTGATGACACAATCATTGTGCCAACTTTTGGTCTTTGGGTTTTTTTTTGCACCAGTGAAGATGACTACGCTCAAAATGAAAAAAAAAAATAAGTCAGCTATAATAGTTCATAGTTACAATGCAAAGGAAAAGACCTTCACAAACATTTTAAAAACAAAAAAAACGTAAACGTTGTGGTTTTAATATTGATTTTAAATCTGATTCTTGGACAGTCAACACCTCTCTTTGGGTGGATTTTCCGTGGATTAAAAAAAAAGAGAGTACATTCTAAGTTGCATCATTTCAGAGTCTGTGTGTACGACTTTCCTAAGCCAATCATAATTCCTGGGTTCTATGTTGGCTGTTCCGTGACATAATATCAGCCAAAGCTCCAAAAGGTTATTCAGTATGGCTTTCAAACAGAACAGCGCATAACTTGTCTTTAGCAACAGCATTTTCTTAAGCCCTCTTCGCACTGGTGTTTTATTACCTGGCGACCTTTAATTGTTTGTCACAACAAAGAGACGGTGGTTCAGTTGGTAGAGTGATTGTTCCATATCTGAAGGTCGGTGGTTCAATCCCAGGTCACTGCAGTCCACATCTCGAAGTGTCTTTGAGCAATATACTGAACCCCAAGTTTCTCCCAATGGCTGCTCCATTGTTGTGTGAATGAAGGCGTGAATGGTTACCGCTCCCGATGAGCGGGTGGCTCCTTTCATGGCAGCCTCTATCATCACTGTATGAATGTTTGTGCGAGTGCTTGAATGCTGACTCGTGTCGTAAAAGCGCTTTGAGTGGTCGAGCAGGATAGAAAAGCGATATATAAATACAGTCCATTTACCGTTTAATTACCAAAGACGTCTGTGATATTAATGGTTTGATAAATGCCTGTGATTATATCCCCAAAAAGTCAGGAGATCCTTTATGTTGACTTATAACTCACTACTACTATCACAAACTATTTTTTTGATTTTATTCAAACTTCATAATCACATAGAACTTAGTGCGAGGAAGAACTGGATTGATTATGGGAAAGGTCGGTTGTGTATTTCTGCAAAAGTTTTTTTTTTTTACAAAAACAGTTTTTCAGACATAACTTCCTAACTGCTTGGCCAATTTAGTTTAAATTTGGAAAATATCGAAATAGAAATCAGCTCGAGGAGATCTGTTCTATTTATATCATATCGTACTCTAATAGTTCATATTTTACTCACTCGGGGGAACTTATAAGTTCTCACCTGATCTCACCTCTATGTTTGGTGAAATATGGTAGGTCATTTGTGACATTTTTACTGTACAAAGTACAGGCATGAAACATTTACATAGGATTAATATTAGTTTCCCTCAGTTACTATTACAAACGCCCACTGGGTCACAGGTTATACTAGATCTGTGCAAATAGGGCTTTAATTTCTTACCTGTTAATTGGTGATATCTACAGGTTCTGTACCTTGAACCAGGATAACTGTTTTCCTTCTTTCCGAACGTAGATGTAGATACTTAGCAGGAATGGACCACAATCTCCGATCCCCATAGAGCCAACCATACTAGGACATTTTGCTATACTACAAACCTCCATTCAGCTACTACACAGAGCCAGTTCTAGCCACCTTATGACAGCCAGATATCATTATTTGAACACCTCTACTTCTCTAGAGAAATTGGAGAGAGGTTCAAGATTGACAGGAAGTTTCCTGAAAAGAGAAAAAGAAGAGCAAGCCGGAGAAGAAACTTAGTCTTCATCAGATAACCTCTTTTGTCGGGAGGTTTTTCTCTCACTGTTGGACACGGCTGCGAGCGACATCAACACCAGGTTTTCAAAGAAGAGAACGTATCTTGGCATGTAACAATAACAACCTTCTTGATAATTGTATTTGTATTCGAAAGCTCACCGATACCCATCAGAGTACTGAATAATAAGACAACTCTCTTCAAAAGATGTTTCATTTTCATCAGAGAATATGTCAAAATACCCCTTTAAAAACACCCTTCTGTTTTCTTGTTGATGCTGCTGTCATCATCCAGCTCATGTATGGCCTCATTGCACTCATGTTGGAAGAGAAACCTGCGATTTGATGCTGCGATGTGATTTAAGTTAGATTTGGTTTTGTGTTTGAAGTCACAACCCTCATTATTATTATCACTCTGACTCGTCGTAGGACGCCTTGACGGATGCTTGCACAGCAAAGCACGTAGCTATAAAACACCCATGGATTTTGTGACAGCCTAAGAAGACATGCTGTCAGTCACCGGCGTGCTCTTTATCTCAGCAAAGTCACTGCACTGTTGAGTCGGTGACACCTCTGCGATGTAGCATCAGCAGACACACAGTCGCTGTGTCAACACCGTTCTGTCGGTGTCCTGTTTCTGTGACCCGCGGTGCTCTTTGAGACTACATAGCAGCATACAAGCAAAGGAGAAGGACAAATAATAATAGCAAGTGATAAGCAATGATTTGAAAGGCCAGCAAAGAGCAGATTATAAAGGCTCAAGCTGAAATGTCAAAGGTGCCTGGTTTTTACATTCAGCCGGAAACAGTTGCTGACTGGCTTATTCATTAAGACTGCATTCCACATCATCACTTATTTGACATTTTACCAGGGATCTTTAAATGTCAGCACTTCAATGTGAGGAAGAGGGGCGATCTGTTTGAAAAGAATGCATATATTCCCATCAACTATAACATTATAACTACTGAAAAGCAAAAGTAAATAATATTATGGGTTATAATGGCACCATCAGTGGGAGGGGAAATATTAGTGAGCAAGTAAGCATTTTGTCCTTGAAAACAATTAATTGGACCAAGTAAAAATGGGCATGTATAAGGATCTGAGTGACAGCTAGATGAGTTGATCAGAACATAACCGAAATTGCAGGTCCTGTCGAGTTTACCTGGTCTGCAGTGATTAATACCTGTTGAAATGGTAAATGGTTACTGAACTGTAGTTAAATGGAGCTTTTCCAGTTCGCTCCACAACTCAATGCACTTTACAACACAAGCCAGCCTTGACCCATGCACACAAGCATTCATACAGTGATGAAAAGGGCTCCCAAGGCGCCATCTGCTCATCAGGAGCCATAACCACTCACGCCATCATTTACACACCAATGGAACAGACATTGGGAGCTAGTAGGGGTCCAGTATCTTCCTCAAGGACACTTTGACATGACGGGAGGGGCCAGGGATCGAACCACCGACCTTTAGTTAAGTGTATGACCCATCTACCTCTTCCTCACAGTCGACTTAAAAGATCTTGAGGAAGGACAAAAAGTGAACTAGCCACAGTGTCATGGTCACACGAGGCTCACTGCTGGAGCGAGGGGTAGCTCATGTGTTCCCATCCAACAGAGAAGCTATTCAAGCACTAATTGCAGAAACTGTAATGCGGCATGCGGTAGAAGGGTGCAAAGGAAACACAGTGCATCACAGCTTGTGGAGTCAACGGGTCAATGGGTCAAAGCTGGATTGGTGGCGAAAGGGTGACCGTAATAATTAAAGGCATGTGAATATTGTTGATTATATTTATTTACCAATTCTGATTCTTTTTCATATGGAAGTCACTCTGTGCAAATATATTGTTGAGATTGGTAGGAGAAAAGCATTAGTCGAAAAACATATCCAACACAAAGCCATATCTTGAATTCTAACTTTTAATGTTCTACCTGCCTTACTGTGCCAGCAGTGGGAAGTCTTCTGAGCTTTCCAGTACACAGAAACTCCAATAAGGGTCATAAACCCAATCAAACTGTGCAAACTCTGGCACTAGATTGCTAGCCTTCTGTGCTTTCTCTGAAACTTTTGCACACACATCATCGAGATCACACTAATATTGTTTAAGACTGTAGCCAACAATTACTTTCTTATTCACTATAATAAGAGACAATTACATGAGTAAGCTCGAACCTGTTTTTTTTTAATGCTGATATTACTAATAAGTTGGCAAACATAATATTATCCAGCGTCAGGACTACACATGAGTGCATTCATCATCTGTGACACATAATGTGCTTTGAAGATATCATTGTGTTCATGAAGTGCACTGCATTAGACATTGGCAAATTGAATGACTCACAGGTGCACTTACCGTGGAAAGTAAGGAAAATGGTTCTTCCAACAATTCAAAGGTATTAAATGAGCATCCACCAAATGCTAGTTGTCTCCTGGGGACTGTGCTTCACCAGCAGGGTCAAATCTAATGACAGCTTGTCATACAGGAACGTCACGTATGCAAACACTCTCGCTAATTATGTAATTAAGGAAACACCAGAGATGAGCAAACTGGCAGCCGCGCTGAATCCATAATTGTTATGTGCAGAGCTCATCTGCCTCTACATCAGACACATCCTCATAACCTCTACTTATCCAGGGGAATGTTTTTGCTGAGCGTGCATGCTGTTCTCCACCACCTCCCGGGTCCAAATTCTCACATGCTACACTTCACAGGCTTGACACCTAGGAGCCAACCAGCGTTCTGATGTTGGTCACGGATCTCTACTCCATTTGCCCAACTGGCTTGTTGCTCCTAAGGCTACCGTTGTTCTCATATGTCGTTTTTCATTGTCATTGTTCCAAAGCTCAGCTTACCTTGTTCATTGTTAGGGTCGACTGTCAAAGACTATCATTAAACAAAGACTGTCCTTCATTATTTACACTGATTATTTCCAAGCCCAAACAAAAGACTTCCCTGCTCTTACACTGCATTGAATCATATTTCATGGGTTTAATTACTCCTGATCAGATTCATAATTATATATACTTCCACTCCACAAGGGCGTGACATTTGGGGGTTTTGACGCTGGAGAATCTTTCATCGGAGAAATCCATCTTCCAACCCTCATTAAGGCTTTGAGGTCTAGGAGCAGGAAGGTGCAGCCGAGAGTTGAACACCTAAACTTCCCACTCGTGAAGCCGGCTCTAATTAGCCAATGAATCTGGGAGCTCCTTCTGTTAACCTTTAACTTCGTGCGGTGACATAATAATTCTGTTCACAGTGCAGGTCATGTGAAACGCAAGGAAATTGATGCCCTTTACAGCAAATTCATTTTAATGAGATAAACACTGTGCTGTCCATTGGTTGTTTGGAACTGTTAAGGTCCTCCTTCGTGAATCTTTCCTGCAGACTCTCCAAAGGATGCAAGTTAAGGACTTTAGCCTCATTTTCAACAAAAGCCTCTGCTTTAAGATTGATATTGCTTGTCGTGTTGTTGGCACACAAACTACTGTTTCTAATTAACAGTATGACCAAATCTCCAACAACCCCAATGAAAAAATGCCAAAATCAATCGAATCCTAGAAATTGCGGAAAAGAGGCACTGGTTCATGCTGGTAAGGTGGCGAGTTATGCATATTGGCTATTGCAAATAAAAACACTGCAAATTAAGAATTTTGTCTTGAGCCTTTAAAGAGCAGCAATGACTGACATTCATCAGTTCAGAATAGAGTGATTAACAGCCTAAATTTGATCTAATTTGATCATTTTGTCAATTGTAATTCGATTAACAAGACCTGGCTATAGTGAATACAATCATAATATAAATGTTTCTTAGAGAACAGTTTGTAAAACTGAGGTGTTTCATTGATTTTTGGCTTTGACTAGTACAAGCGTAAATCCAAGATAAAGCCAGACACAGAAGCCAGGTTTTTGCCGCCACAGATTTTGGAAATAACATATAAATTAAAGCTGGGAATGCCATTATTATGAGATTTGTGATATTTATTCATTTTAAGAAATTAATTTCACCTTCTGGTGGTACATATATATATTCAAAAGAGTTTTTGAGCCCCCATCTATTTTCACCTTTACTAGACTATATCTGCCCTCTTCGGCTCTTATTATAAATCTCTGTCCTGATTTGTATGATGTGAGGAGAAAGACAAGCTAGTGAAACCCATTCTCTTTCATTTTCAATGCTCTTTATTATTAAATTGAGTTTCCTGCAGATACACACTATAAGTTTGTTCGTTATTTATTTTAGCTAGAATTTTGATGGGATTGAATAGGACATTTGACGTTGAACAAAATTATTTTCACTCTATCATAAGTGTTATGTGTATTAATCCATCAATAAATCATTAGAATAAGTAAAGTGTTTGTTTTTTTCTGATCTACCACCAGACTAAATGAGAATTTGGATGTTTAAATTAGAGAAAAATGTGATTCAAAGGTTGGAATAAAGAAAATAAAGCTGGGAATGCCATTGAACGGCTGCTCACACTCCTGGCTCCTGGCATGCATCTATAAGGTGACGTTTGTCACAAACTGGTACATGGAAAGCGGATTTACAAACACTTCCTGTTTAATGGTGCAACATCAAAATTTACCATGGCAGCACCTTTGAAGTTATGATGTTTAAAATTAACCAGCATTATTTCAATTCAATTGTGTTAGTTCGTTGCACGGAATTGGAGAAAAAAAATACTTGACTTCCTCAATTTAGGTTATGGTTATTTGGTTATTTCTGGATCTTGACGTGTTACAATTTTCTTAAATTTGCATACTTCTAGGTGAAGACTGCCTCCTTGAGATTTTGACAAATACAATGTCTGCATTTTCACACAGAGTCATGCCTTCGTCGTTCTGTTCTGGTTAGAAGCCCTTGACGATGTTATTACAGAATTAAAGAGGTGATGTGTGCAGGTCTTGTCACTTTGTAACGCCATCAGGCTGGTGTTCTTCCTGCTAAAATAAGAATAGGAACTGTTGGCTGTAGCTTCACATTTACTCTGCAGGTACGTAATGCAGCTGGTGTCAATATGTGTACCACAAAGCAAAAGTAAGCATTGTATCATGTATTAGTTATTAGGACCAAGACCAACATTTAACTTTTAATTTGGTATATATATATATATATATATATATATATATATATATATATAGAGAGAGAGATTTATATATATGGGAGGTATATAATTAAGCAGTCATTAAAGAGAATCAGCGAGACAGTACAATGGTTATAAATCTCTCCCTGGTCTCCTTAAAAGCGATTTCTCCTTTTTACTCCATTCTGATCATGAGCTGTTCTGGCCCAAGATTGCAGTTCCAGGTTTCGGTGGCAGACTCAGCCATCCTGCGGGGTGCTGCAGCGGGCTCCAAGGTCTGGCGGAGGAAATATGCCGTCGGTGAGCCAATCCATAAATTAGTCAGAATAAGCTAAGGGTAGACTCTGCTCAGCAATCCCCTGCAGCTATCAGAAGGACCTGCCTGAAGGGTTGGAGCTCTTAAATCTTTCATCATTGCTGAGGCAGCCTGATCCAGGCATTGACTGGGGCCATCAATCAGCGCCAATGCTCACAGCTAATAAGTTTTTTGATCATGAAAAAGCCATCGTCATCTAAATCAAGCTTGAAAACAAGCGCTTGCTGCCACACTTACTTTTGCATCAAACGACATTCATAGAGTTGGGCTTGAGATATGAAAATCTGGAAGGTAAACCTATTAATCACGCTTTGATTATGAATTGCTGTATAAATAATTACCCTTGTCTACTGAGTTTTTTTCAGTTATGAATCGAGGTAGCATGATTTAAAGTAAACTGGATAGTATGACGTGGTCGTAAACAACGTAACTGTCAGTTCTCCATTTTTCAAACAGTAGCCTCCTTCCTGCATTATTATTAGCTTCGCTCAATGCAGGCAGTTGTTTATTGACGACGGATCTAATTTTGAAGAGTCATGCTCTGTGACAGCCGTGAATTAGATTGATGAGACAAGTTACACGAAACCAGTGTGAAGGTGACCTTTCACGGAACCTGAACCTAAAATATAAATCACAGCACGGCATACACAAACCTACAAGATCTTCCATTTGGATTCATTTAAAGAGGCAAAACTTCCTCCACCAATCATCCGGCCAATAGTTTGCGAAAACCTGTTTTAATTTTTAGAACTTTAAAACCTCACATTTGGCAGCCACGGCTGCCCAAGATTTCAAATGAACATTGCGGTGTATCATCAGTTCCCCCTCAGCCCACAAATGAGTTTAATTAGTTTGTGGGGAAAAGACAAAAAAAGATTCAGACCGCCTCAGTGCACCCTGGTCTTTAAAGCAGGAGATTGTTGCCGTCTACACCGATGAGGCAGCCTCTAATTGTTTTTTTGTCCATTATAGTTTACGCTTTCTCAACCCGAGGGGAAAGATAAATTAATGAAATGAGCCTACAAATAAAATTTATGTATGCCCTTATGAAGAGGAGCACACGTACAAAAAGTAGTAAATGTGGAGGAGGGGAAGGTTTTGGTTGATGTTACTCGGCTGTAAAAGTTTCAGCCTATTTCCCTTATATGGTTGGGATTTGGGTATCTAATTGAATAGAATCAGAAATATAAACCTCTAATAGATGTAAGGAAAAGGACCGATCAGCACCTCCCAGAAGATCGGCTGGACTTCTATCATGTCAGAAGTTTTGGTTGGCCGACCGAAGCTATTGCACAGATGGAGCAAAGCCACGATTCGATTGCCTGATGTCAATACTTCACCAGTGCGAAGTGGCTAGTCAGTGTCTGAGCTTCCATGGCGACACAAAACGTCATTTGGATATAAATAATAAGTAGTCATAAAATAGGAAGTGCAGCATGTGGCTGGTAACATCTGCACAGCCAGGAAGAAAAGCTGTCAGAGCCGTGCTAGCTTCCGAGTTTACAGTATATGTAGTTGAACGTAGCTAGCTTACCTCCAATTATCTCCAGCCGTGCTCCCAGGTCGTCCCAGCCATCTACGAGTCCAGATACACTGGCGTCTCTTTTAGAGGTTTCATGGCAAAAATGATCAAGGCAGCTCCTTTCTGTATGTTAGCATGTTGCTCCAAACAAACTTCTTCCTGTCATGGAATTTTCAAACAAATCTTTATTGAAAATTGTCAATAGCGACAACAGGCTGCAGGGACCAACCAGTCGTACAGTGTGAGTTCTGCAGAGGATTGATTTGTACAGTGTGAGTTTGAATCAAACAACAACAGATATAATATTGTACAGTCAAAGCATAGCTTTACATAAAGGGAACTAGCAAAATAATCAAACTGCCAAGTATAAAGAGTGCACTGGTCAAAAAAGAAAAACAAATTAGCGATTCAACAGCTACTGTTAACAGTAGCATTTACAAATGCCACACAATGTGGATTCAAGATGGTTAAGAAAATATCTGATGCTATTGCTTATCATGGGGCTGAGCAGGGCTCCCATAGCTCCTTTGGAACCTCGTGTATTCAAACATCTTGTTAAAACCTTTGACATCCCGACCCGTACAAGACACATCGCGAGAAAATGAATGAGCTCAGGTCAGATGACGGATGATTTGAGCCTTATATTGCTATTTTAGGAGCATAAATGGAACCTGCATAACTCTATTGATGATAAACTTTATTGAATTATGTGTAAGTTCTTGGACAATCCTCTACCTTGGAATATAAATCAAGGATTATGTGAGAGGCAACATGTCAGAGAGAAAGTGGAGCTCACTTCAAAAGCAGTTAGGTCTGCTCGAATCAATGCTCTCTGATTCCAATTCGCTTTTAATGACACTTCTTGGTGGAACTGTTTTCGGCCTTGTGACAGTCGCATGAATAATGATCTATTGCAGCAACTTGTCTTCTACTTGTCCCCAGATGTCCCTGCAAGACGTTCAGGGCTTCACTAAAATGGTCAGAGACCAATGAATTTAAAAATGATAGAGAACAAGAGCCGAGAGCCGGACAGGCGATCTCCAGAGAGCCTTGCCTCCCTGCCAACTACAGACTGCATCAATTTCTGCCACAAAGCCAGAAAGGGAAAGATGATGTGACCGTTGGTCCTCTGGAACCAGAGATCGTCGAGACCAAGGGAGCTCAGAAGTCGGACACTGACTCCATTACAAAGTTGGAAGCTTGCCAGCGGGTCATCTTATAAATGTGAGCCAGAGGAAAGAAAAGGAGGGAGAGACTGCCAACGCTGTCCTGATGGCTCTGATATATTTGTCATTGTGAGGGACAATGTGAGTCAGACCTCATCAAATTTCACCGTCTGGTGGGCATTAAATTATCTTCATAGCCCTAATCACACTGACACATCTCACTGTCCTTCAGAGATTTTCTGTTAAAATCCAACACAAATATGTTTTTGTAAAGAGTGCCTTATTTCTCAAATATTAATGTTCAATAAATGCTGCCAAATATCTCACTTTAAGAGAGGGTCAACCTTTTGGATCCGTCGACCTCCCCTCAAAAACAGCTTTACCGAATTCAATGAAATTTCACATATGCCTCATAAAAGTTGGCATCCCGTTATCAATTGTACGACCTCGCCCATTTTCACCTCCATAATTGGTTTCTTCAGTTATGTAACTTTAAGATTGTGGGTACAAACACCCACTAACATCGTCACCTAGCTTACTGACTAATAGCCTGTACGTATGCTGTCCTCACGAAAAGTTGTTGGAAAAGATGTCAACGTTTAAGAGGCTTTACAGGAAGCTAAATAACCCATTTCCCAACTTTGCGTCTTCCATGGCACAGAACGGTTGTTGTATTTGGTGGGATTCAATTGAGGAAAATATAAAATATAAATTTGTAAAAATGTGATAAAGAACACAAAAGAAAAGAATACATGATAATAATTTCTAACATGATACTTGAGAAAAATGAATAAGCTTAAGAATACGTCCATTTATTAAAAGATGAAATAAGAATGGAAAACAATACTTATGCAAGAATAAATATTTTTTACAACTGAGCGATGGTGCATCCTTGTATAAGAATAAATCATAATCAACTTTGTTGAAAGTCGAATAATTGCATGATGAACATTTTACTATATAGCTATAAATAATTTACAGATAAAGGCCCTTTCATGGACTTTAAGACACGGTTAACAAAGATGACCACATCATGATGTTCACGCTGGGCCAATGGAGAAGGACAAAACCACTTGAACATCACTTCCCCTGAATATTTTCCATGAGCTCACTTCCTCTCAACTGCAGCTCCATTGTATCACCACTACGTGGTACTAAAAAAAAATAGAACACACATCTGAAGAAAGTTTCTCCAGGAGCTGGGGTATCTGTCATGGAATCAATTTTGTGTCAAATTCTTTCAGAGGGCCGACTTTGGCTCAGGAGGTTAAGCCATCTACTTATCAGTGTGTCCTTGGGAAGTAACTCAACCCCAATTGATTTCCAGTTGCTGATCCACAGGCGTGTTAATGTTGGCATGGATGGTGGTCATTCCTGGTGCAGCTGCCTTGCAGGGGAGTTTCTGATGCCACTGGATGAATGGCTGGGCGATGAATGTTGGCTCATGTTGAACGCAAAAGTGTCAAATAAGTTCATTCCACTTAACCTCCTGTGGCAAACAGTAAAGTTAACTAATGCAGACAAACTAAATTCCTCTAAATCAATTAAAAAATAGTTCAAATTACTTTCAATACATGAAAAAAGACACTATCTAAGCTTGAATGCATTGAATGCCAGTTTTGCTTTTGCACATGGTGTCCATCAGAAATCTGCTTTATAGAAACTAGAGTTCATATAAGGACTCTTAGAGGAAACTTCTATAAACAAAGCCTATTATATGCATTTTCAGTCATGGCTACGAAGTAGATATTTAGAATAATGGGTGGTGCTAATATTGTTTTGACAACACAAGAACCGTGGCACTACTAGTATGCTACTGCAAAACATACTTAAGATTAGTAAGGTTATAACAAGTTGTTCATAAGGCCCAGGTAACTGTAACATCAACTTGAGCTTCACGGGAAGTTTCATGCATGACGGCTACAACAACAATCCATCTTCAGTTCAGTTGTGATGTGAAACATTTTTCAAGTCAACGTTTTGTTCAGCCTTTTATATTCCAACTGCTGACTCATGGATCCTCCAAGCGGTTTATTGTTTACGAATAAAAGCTGCCTTCACAATGAAATGATGCTGGATTGGACTTTCTTTCAGATCAGGCTGAATTCCAGCTGCGTGCAGTGGCGTCCTCATCATCCCCAAACCAGGAGAATTATACAATGAGAGAACAATGTCAATTTAAAAAAAAATCAAAAATGTGAAGCTCATCTTGCAGGGAATTAACCTCCGTTCAGAAAAAGTTTGTTTCTGTGACAGAAACAAACTTCCGAAGCACTGTAGGAGGGCCAAACAGCTGCGACACCGCTCTCAAAACGCCAGCTAGTAAAATAAAACCGTTAATGATTGAACGGAACCAGTTCATACGAAATAATTCTGATCCGAATTCAAAACATACCTTGAAGATACAGGCGATATTCAGAAAATCAAAGCACAAACGCATGAACTACATCAAAAAAGTCTAAAAACAAGTCTAAAACAGACCTGTGATCAACAAGCTGTTGATAAATTCCTTGTCGACTGTTTGGTTGAGCTAATTTTGAATCTTTATTTCTGACCGAAAACTGCTTGCTGCTTGAATGAACCATCTTATAATATGACCCAGTGGGTCCCAGACCGAACTGAGCAGGTGTGATTTGTGTGAGGTGTGAATTTGCCTAATGACATACAAAATTAATGAACAGCTCTGAGCCGATGCAAATAGACACAACTGGTGCCATTCAAATGACACAAGTAACATGGATTTTGGTGTATTTGCATCTTTCAGGCGACTCGAACAGTGAGAAATTTGAGTGACTCCGTGATGAAAAAGCTCCTCATCACTGTTGATGGAGACAACCAAAGCTGTCTCTGCCTCTGGAGAATATTGGTAACCCAGACATGGCGGTGTTTTGTTTTTCCTGTGTGTCTGTGACTTTCACAACAAATGCAAAGCAGCAGTTGTGTTTGTTCAGTCACAGTTGATATCTAAATCAATAATAGAAATAAACATTAGTGTGCTATCGTTCCCTTTTCTCATGCTTGGAGAAATAAGAAATAAAGCCAGTACAGTGAACGCAGCATGAGTGTGCAAAGGTATAGGCTTCTTGACTGAACTTTTATCACAATCCCAAAATCCCTCTCCGTTACAGACTTCCCTTTTAGATTTCTTATGGAAATCAAACACTTTTCCATAACAATATGGGATCTGTCAAGCTGTGTAAAGAATAAAGAAGTGGACTCGTGGCTGATTATATGTTTCTCTATTATCATAAATGCCTAACAGTGAAAACATGAGAGCGAAATCTTTCGTCTGCAGTCCTTCCCTGTACATTTCTGACTTCTCCAAACCGACTAGATAAAGAAAAGCAATTGTCTCAACGTGGCATTGTCGCTGTGATTCTATGATAATCAGCGGCAGGTGTTCTCGTCACAGCTGGTTAACGCGTGCTGATGTGAAATGCTATCAAGCCTCATCGTCTGCCGCTGTGGCGTGTGTTCTTGCCACATCACACAGTTCAGTTGCCAAAGATGCGTGACTGCCACCTGCGTTTTTGTCCCTCGTAGCAGCGGGGATGGCTGTTTGACTATCTGTCGAGCAGAGTTGGAGAAAGGTTCTTCGTTAGGGTGACAAGGCTGATTAGAATAAGCCCAAAGAATGATAAATGTAAGCTGTTTGTGCACGGGTGCATGTGAGTGTATCTAACATCTACGTTTACATTACAAGCCTTCTGATATTTTTGCTCGGATCAGGAAGCACCTGTCCTATGTAACGGCAGGCGTTGCACATTAATAAGATTTTGCACCAGTCTGCCGCCTCACCAACAGCGAAAACATACAAATGGTGATGAAAACAAAATATGCACAATCGGTGAATTTTAGCATGACAGATTTTGATATTTGCAAAAAAAAAATCCTCCTCAATTCTGGTGTGACCTTTTGTGCTCGTGTTGCACAAAATGAATTGATTGAAGTATGTATCCGGTCTAAGACCGAATCTGAATGTGACTCAAATCGACCCAGTGAAATATCAGATTTATAGCCAGATATTAGCCAGTCCCTCCATGACGTCCTGGAGGGACTGGCTAATATATGGCTACTTCTACATTTGGCAACTGCTGTATTTGGTGAAGCTGGCAGGAAATGATGCAACAATTGGTCGACTTTGCAGATAGTTTGCCGTAGTTTGGACAAAATTACAAGGTTGCATGAATTGCATGGAGATTGGTTACATTTACTTTGAGTGTTGCAGTTTTGTAATTGCAACTTCTTGGTGGGATTGATTGGATTAACAAATTGTAATCACCTCTTCAGCCTTTTCATGTAAATTTCACATCAGCCTAGTACACTAAGTAACTAAGTAAGTGAGTAAGACCACGCTTGTGGGTCTGGAAGTGTTTTTAGCACGAACATGCTGACATACTTATAAAAATAATGCTTATATTTAGCAGGCATACAGTTTTCTGCATTCACCATCTTAGCACTAAACTAAGCCAAGAATGTTGCATATAGTATAAATTCCCCTGATATTACCTTATTATAATATAAATTAACATATTGACCTTAAGAATGAATCAAACTCATGGATGTCTGTCCAAGTTTTGGACCATAAAGTCTCTTTCATTATTTTTTTATGTGAATAGTCATGGCAATTTCTTGGGAGGAGCAGTAGGGAAGGTGCACAGCCTGGGACTGCAGTGGGTTATTAAATCCATACAGAACAAAATATACTAAAAGATAATAGCCACCCAACAACCTGTTTACCCTGCAGGCAGGCAGAAGATCAGATTCAGAAGAACTGACGGTCATACCACAGAGCAGATTCTCTCCACTCTCTGATCCTCCACGTTTTAAGATGTCGGATTTCTTCCTTACTCATCCGTTCCATTTAGAACCATCCCAGTTATACACGATTTGTTTTGTGAGCCGGATAATGTGACTACACCAAACATTTTTGCCACACAGCCCTGTGTTGTGTGCTGGTAAGAGAGCTGTAACGTTAGTTAATAGGCTGATTTAAAATATGAAACCAAACACGCCTTTTCCACTAAAGTGGTTCCAGTGCTGATTAAGAGACCGTGCCTGATTTGGAACGGGTTCTTTTTAATTTTCCACTGCCAAAAAGAATGGGTACAGAGCCAGGAAAAGCACAAGCGTCGCTGAGTAAAGGGAGGCGGCGTTGACATGGCATGGCTCTCACACATTTATGATGTAATGATGTCGCTCAAACGCCTCTACAGATGGTGGAAACTGCTTCTTAGGAGGTTAACTGTGGAACCAAATCCCAATTGGCTCTAACACCATTCACGAAATAGCAACAGGTTCACTTTGGTAGAAAAGAGGCCTGAGACGGTTAAACGTTTAACAAGGCGGCTCAGCTGATAAATGTATTATTGTTAGTGACGATTGAGCTTCTCTTTATTTTAGTTTGATAGATATTGAGGGGAGAAAAAATTACTTTAGTAATGTAGGTTTTCGTCAGGGTCTATAGCGCTGGCGCTTTTGAAGGAGTGAATTCCGACAGTTTCATATACAGCATGATTAATCGCATATTCCAGGCCACCAAATCCAGAAGCCAGATCAGATCATGATGTGTTTGCTGGTAATGGCAGTAATCTTTTAAAGTTCTGGATCTGGAACCAATGGAAGAGGATTGGGGCCACGTATGGATAAGTGACGTTTTATTTTGGAATTCTGATTTTATTCTCATAAAGCTTACTCTAATCTCAGAATTCTGACTTTAATCTCAGAGTAGGGGTATAGGCAAATTTTCGGGTGGAATTCAAAGTTTAAAATCCGAATTCCGAGAAAAAAATCAGAATTCAAAGAAAAAAGTCGGAATTTTGAGAAAAAAGTACGAATTCTAAGAATGAAGTTAGAATTAAGTTTAAAGTCAGAAACCTGATTTTACATCGGCATTCAATGTTTGAATCAGAATTCTGAGAAAAAGTTAGAATTGAGTTTGATGTCAGAATTCTGAAAGATAAAGTTAGAATTCTGAGAATAAAGTCAGAATTCTGAGAAAATAGTCAGAATTCTGAGAATAAAGTCAGAATATCATAATAATCGTCTTCCGTACGATCCAGAATCACCGGTAAATCTAAAGGCCTGCTCCATACCCCCTAACCCCACCTCTGTCAAAAAAAAGTAATCTAACTGCAAGCAATCAAGTCAACCACTGCCAGCAAAAACAGAACTTCCTTGGCAGAGGTAAAAAGATTATTCTTGCATGGCCCAACTAGGCACAAGGGGGTAAACAACTCTGAGCCAAAGAAAAAGCTCAGAACTTTTAATGAATGTATCCGTGTAGCTCTGAATATTTTGTACACAAGAGCAATTTGAGCACCAGCTCCCTTCGGCAGGCAGCGCTTTCCTTGTTATTTTATTTCACTTTAAAAAGCTCCCAAACACTGTTTTGGTCTGTCTGAGGCGCTGAGATTCTTGGCAGGTTGTTTTAATGTACTGCGTTTCCTCCTTCCTGTTAAGCTCCATCATAACGCGTCATAGAGTGTTGTACAGGAATCAGAGCGACAACGCTGTCACAGCAGGCTTACAGTTTACAAAACCTGGCAGCAACTGTAAAGGCTTTCTGTTCCTGCTTATGTTTTTGTCTCTGCACTATTTGCTTGTCGCTGTCAAAAGCAAGTACTGCAGACGCTGCACAAACCCAAGAGGTCTGTTTCTCCTGGGGATCTTTTATCCCCTTTTTTTCCACACAATTAATGTCAACCCTCAGATGCATTATACCTCGCTTTGAGATATAAGAAGAGCCGGGTGTGAGGGACCGAGATTGGGGTCCACGTGAAGCCTTAAGTGGATTTTTTTTCAAAGCTGGCTTTATAGCTCTCAAAATTTTAAGACATAAGCAATAAAGTTCTGGGCTCATAACAGAAAGAAAACAACAACACTCGGGCTTTTCAGACAAATGGACATAAAAAATCTCCTAGTAGAATTCTGAACCAAAGAATGAAAGAGGTGACATAAGACATCATCACACTAACTACAAAATATCAAATGTAAGTCTAAAAAAACCAAATATCACAACATTCCTCATAATGTGACATGCTCTCGGTATAGCACCTATAACTTCTTGCTTCCACGTATCAGCCATAACATTAAAACCACTGGTCGACTATTGTGTAGGTCCAAAAAAGACCTCCTTGATTGTTTGGGAAAAATCAGTGAGGCAATGATTAAACTGGTTTTAAGTTGAAAAGAACCTGGGCTTTTACCTACCCACTCGCTGGCTACAACCCTAACTAGATTCATGAATCGCAGACGATTTGGATCACAGCGTGCCTCTGTAAGATGATTCTGGAACTATCCCCCCCCCTTCAAAAAAAAAACATACACTCATGCAAACACTATTTTTTTTGATTCTCATCACAAAGCCGATTAAAAATAGAACCCAGCCGGCCAGTTTTGGAGATGTTGCAGAATGCTCACATCACACAGCACTGAGTGAAGCAAAAGATTCCTGCAGGAGCTGCAATTCCCTCCAATGTGTTTGAATAAGACATGATGCCAGTTTATTTTTATAACATCCCCCACCCCAGACTGTTGGCGAGCAATAGACTGGTGACTAACCCTCTTCCAGTTCCCACATGAAACAGAGGAATGCTCGGTCTCTGCTTGTGTAGCTCAGATTGGAGTCGGAGGGGTGAAATTACTTGTGAGTGTACACAACTCTCCAAAAATGGCAGCATTTAAAAAAAAAAGAAGTGTATCAGCAGGACTCGGCCGTAGGAATTCCTCATATTAACCTGAATCCTGTGCATCCAAATTAGACTTCCTTATTATCTACCGACACACTTTTCCACCGCTGCGTTTCCAGCTCAGGCTCTTTGATGTTAAATAATGGATAGACGTCATGCGGACGCACTGCTACAGAAGCTGGGTGCAGGCTGGAATCTCTGGAAGGCATTTTACTCTTTGGTCCTGTCCTACCAGGATGTCTCAATGGTAGAATATTAATAAAAACTGAATTTAAAAAATCAATGAAATGTCCTCATTTTCCAGGTTTCTGGGTGAAGTGTTGCCTGCCTGTGTGAGTGGAGAGGAGGTGCCAGGGAGGATGTCAGCCCCACTCAGCTCCTCCAGTATGCAGCGTGGTCTTTGCAGCAGTGTGTCACCAGTGGTGCCATAATCCAGTTATAGCTGTGGGTGAGCATCAAAGATTCATAAAGCTGTCAATCATGTGCATGGTGAGATGTGTCACGCCTGAGAAAGTAGGCCCAGTGATGTCATTAGGGTTATCTTCAATTTAGCTTCCACGCAAAAAAGAAATGCTGGGAACTCTTGCTCATGTACGCAAGAGTTCAGGTGCTAGACTGACCCGCCTGTAGTCCAGACCTGTCCACTACGGAAATGTTTACCACATAAAGAAGTGACAACCTTGACAACTGAGACCTTTGAAGTCATATCATACAAGAATGGCAACGATTCCACTTTTTGACTTGATTACTTTCATCTTTGTGTATTTATATACTGTATATATATATATATATATATATATATGTGTGTATATGTACAGTTTATATATATATATATATATATGTGTACAAATATGCATATATATAAATATATATATGTGTGTGGGTATATACAGTATACACGGGTGTTACGGGAGGACGGGTGTATATATATATATATATATATATATATGTGTGTATATGTACAGTTTATATATATATATATATATATGTGTACAAATATATATATATGTATTTATATTATATATATATATATATATATATATATATATACAGTCTCGATAGTTACAGGGGCTAAAATACACCACAGGTAAAGCTTGATATTTATGTTAAGTAAACTAAAAATAACTCGTTTCAAACCTCAATTTTATCTGGAAAAATCTCAATTTAGAGAAAGTATCTACCTGCTGCACATGGTGACAGGTGACATCCTGAAAATGGCACCATTTCCTCTGTTGTACTGTCCACAAGCAGAAAATACAGAAGGTAGGGCAATTTGTATTCAGTTCAAAGCCTTCAGATTTATTTGAATATCTTAACTACAAAGATCCAAAAACCCTTTATTATAGTATCTCTACTCTTTTTTCTTTCTTTTTTTCAAAGATGCAATTGTTTTGTTTTAGTTAGGTGATTATTTACATTTTGCACGGTGTTCCATAGTTGTTTATCACTGCTGCATGAGCAACTTTAATCTTTCTCTCTGTGGTCATCCAAATTTATTACCCATGTAAAATCCATTAAAGACGGTTTATTTGTAGACTGTGTAGAAATGTTCTTTTTTTGGGTTAGAGAGAACATGTCAAGTTTTCCGGGAGAAAATGCTCTCTCTCTCTCTCTCCCTTATCTTTGATCTTTATGATAATAAGAGACATACTTCCCAACATCGAGGTCATATTGACAAGGTCAATAAATCCATTTTCACATAAAGCGGTTATAGTGATATGCTGATGTTAGTGGGAGGATGTTCTGTGTGGAAGCCATTCATATCCCCCGTAAAAGGTTTATTTTGTCAAAAGAAGTGCATTTCACATTATGATCACAAAGGTCTAAAAGCTCATTTTCCTACACACGGTTAAACTCATCTGTCCGACAGTGGAGGGATTACTTTTTTATGTGGTGCTGGAAGATTGGGCATCCATCTGTTCTTCATGCCTGCCTTGAAAAATCTGCTTCAAAGGGATGCATTCATTTTGTTTATTGGTGGTATTGCCGTACCACTCACTCAAAGATAGGGGTTGTAGTCATTCAATGTTCTTCTTTGTACTTCTACACAAGCTCCCAGAGCCAGGAACAATACATCTTCCTCTCCACTGAAGTAAAAAAAATAAAATAAATGACAGCTTTAAAACTTAGCATGACCAATTCTCATACTGTGTGGTGAGGGTTTGTGCCAGAACTATGTACAACATTACATTTATTATCCTTTGCAATATTCCTTTATTGTATTATTCTGTGCAATATTATTAACGTCCTGCTCAGCTGGTTGGTTAAGCACATTTTGAGTCTCTATTTCTGATTGAAAAATCTGTGCCACCTGACTGAATCTATTTATTATATAAATATTAGATTAGATTGGCCACTGAGGAGGGGGCGTTAACCATGTCTATTCAGAAAGTCCTTTTTGATATGTAGTTTCTTTTTTCGTGGCATATTACATCATTTGAGGACTTACTAAAGATTCAAAACTAAAAAAGTCTAATAAGGGTCAAATAGTTTTCTAAAAACATTCCTTACCAGAAAGTTTGTATTGCTAAGAATTTGTGTGTGAATGCAAAATTATATCATGAAGTCATTTTATTAGTCTTCAACGGTTTAAAAACATGCTAGGGTTTTTCATGTTCCGATACATTTAGAGTGCAACATATTAAATTAATATAAATGCGCAAAAGAAATTGGGTGCGCCTGAATATACGTAAAGATCCTGTTTTACTCACTAGAGGGAACTTTTTCTCTGTTTTTCGGACAGAACTTCACATTTAATTTGAGGAGTTCGATCAGGAAAATACTTTGTATAACGCAGGGGATTGGGGGCTGTCGGGGATGACAGCACAGGCCTACTTTGTTACTGCTATTTTAGAGAAATCCCTGGCACAAGAATTTCCCATTTGATTGATCAATAAAAAACAATGTTTCCTGACCTGAAAGATGAAACAATATTCAAACACCTGCATTCACCTACTTTCAGCTTTACCCACTTATTTAAAGGAGCAGATCGGTTAGTAACAGTATTTCTTAACATCATCATCCTGCTCTGGGGTTCAGTCCTACATGAATACGAGCTCTGGGTAGCGACCATCTGAGGTCGCAGCAACAACCATCCAAAATCAACTTCCTTTCTAGGGTTGGCCCAGCCATAGAGATTGCGTCATGAATTTGGACAACTGGCTCGGATACCCACAGGTCTCCTTACTCCCTTTGGAGGTTTTCATATCGTGTCCAATAGGGAGAACACCCTTGGGTAGACCCAGAACTCACTGGAGGACATATGCGGATCCCCCCATAAGGTTGCTGGAGACTGTAGCATGGCAGATGAACGCCTAGTTGCGGATTCGCACAAATCCTTAAATTGAGCTACATACAAGGGCAGTAAAAGAAGTGGACCTGATGAGAATGTTGAACACACAACTCGACGTTCATTTTGAAGGTTCGGATCAAGCATTAGTAAGTTTTGCCACCAGCAGAAACTACAGGTCATAGGTGATATGACGTTGCAAGGCTTTTATTGATGGTGGTAAGTTGGAATTTAGGAATCCCTTCTAAAGCCTCAGCAGGTATCTCACGGTCATAACCTTTTATCTGTGTAGCAGAAGGAAGATAATTAGGTGGTCTCAACTGCCGGGCTATCTCCATGTCCACGATGTATGGGATCAGAACCGATTCCTGCAAGAAGTAGTGCACTGATGTGGCGGGCAATGCAACTACGGGGGGCCCTCCACCTATAGTCAGTGAAATATCTTTATTTACATAGAATTTAAAGAAACCCAACAAATTCCTCCGTGTGCAACACTTGGCGATAGTGGTTCGGAAAAAACTGCCTTTTAACGAGAGAGAGAGAGTTAGAGAGAGAGAGAGAGAGAGAGAGAGAGAGAGAGTTAGAGAGACGACCCCAGTGCTTGTCTTTCTCCAGATCATCAGAGATGTTGAGTCTGTCCTCCCATAGAACTCAGTTTACCACCTCAGATGGTTTTTGTGCTCCTTCCGATGTCACCGCTACAACCTTTGGAGAGACTTATCTATACGTCCACTTGCTTCTCCTAAATGGAGGCTTGCTGTTCTGTAGGTGGCAGTTTCTTGGCAGCTGTTGTTTCTTTAGGAGCCCCATCTCCGTCCCAGAGGAAATGGATTACCTTGGATGATGCTGCCTGATATTTGTCGGTCTTAACTCTCTGCAAACATGTCCATGCAGTGTTTTCAATAACCACCTTCTGCCTTCTTCCAGTGTTTTCAGAGGTTGCACTTGTCATTTATGGTAATATGCATTGGTTCAGTGTCACAAAAAAGTTGAATAATGCTTTTGCCCTTTTCATCAAACTGCTACTTTGTTTTATGAAAATGCAGCTGGGAAAAAAAAAAGATCAACTAAACATCCTTAACATAAGCCTCAAATAAACCCACTGTTATTTAACAGGGTTAACGGCGGCATATGGTGAGTTTAAAAATCAGCAAATTAACTGCATCTATGTATGATATTCCAGGATTTTATCAAACACTGTGATCTGTGACCTGAAAACATCATTTTTTATGGTTTGGGAAATGCTCCGCGGGATTTTACTTTTCCTGTTAACAAACTGTTTTTCAGTTTATATTAGGTGCTCTTATTTTGAAGGGGTGTAGCGGAAGTTGTGTTGGTCAATTTGTTGTGACTGTTTTTCTTTGATTAGAAAAATAAAGTAAGAGGAGTCCTCCTCATGTCACACTGCATACCTTGCGTGTTTTATGATGTTGTAGTTTCAAAGTATAAGTGTGTGTGATATAGCCTCGGCTACACACACAAGAATAAACAAATAAATAAAACACTGTCGCAAATCCATTCTCGCTGGTAAGCTTCTCGGGTGTTCTAGCCAGCCTGAATAAAATTTATTTTAAGTAGTTTGTAATTAATAAACTATATCTCATTTACCGCCAGTGCGTCACACTCGAGCGACTTATAATGATAGAGAGCTGAAGAGGAAATATAGAAACGCCAGAGGATAGCTAAAGTTAGCTAGACACTAGAGCAATTTTCAAATCTTAACCGATTTTAAAAACGTCCTAGACCACAGACGTAAGGACACTTTCAGACAATTTCATTTATTTTATCCTTTGGTGAGTAGCTTAGCTTTAATCTGTCCTCCTCTGCCCTCCACCTCACACAGACTGACTGTGCCTGTCCTGTAGGGGCCGCTGTTGAACCATAATCTGGATTTAAATAATGTATTTTTTACTAAAGAATTAATAACAATTATTTCATAAATGATACTGAAATTTGGTTTTGGTTTATTTCAACCAGTTACTCATCCTCCTCTGCCTCTATGGACCAGCCTCCTCCAGTATAGAACCCGTCTTTAAGCACCACCTGTATGACCTCGCAATTATTTTTTCATTTTGACTTATTTAACCAAAAGATAAGCCGGGTTAGGGATCACATCGGCGGTACCTCAGACTCCAGAGGGTTAGATCACCATTAATTAGGTTTATGTCCTTGGTGTGGTTTATTTGTGGTGGAAGGTGTTTCGCATGTGCAGAGGAAAATCCTATAACATTTTTACATACAAATACAAATCTCAAGGAAATGTCAAGGCTCACTTTTTGACATTTGAACTTATTCCACTCCGTGCTAGTGGGGAAAAAAAGATTTTTCATGTTGAATAATTTTCCAAAATAAGTTATTTGTCCTTATAGGAATAAAAGTTATTCATGCTAAAGCCCAGTCTTTTAGCATGAATAGTTTCATGCTAAACTCATCTCATTTAGGGGAGATTTGTTGAAATGCTAACAATTCTGTCTCTTAAACAACGGTGTTGCTATGGAAACACAAGTACTAACATAGATGTGGCTTATGGAACGGCAAAGCAAGCAACATTGTGTCTAACATTTTAACGATAAGGCAATTCCAAAAATGTCAAATGCATTAACAAAACAACATAAAATAAAGTTTAAAGCATTTAGATATAAGTTAAAAGATTTTGAGAGAAAATGAAAGGAATAAAGTGCAGATTTGAATAATTAATTGAAAAGGTTGTGGTGACCCAATCATGTTGTTTTGTAGAATAGTTATATGTAATAGTTATAGATCTAGAATAGTTGGTTCTTTCTTTAATGCATTTTCAAGATAGGATTTCTGCATTGTGAGAATAAAGTTTTCAGTAAAAAAGACGCAACTTTCACAACAACATCCCATATTCATAATGTTATCCATTGTAGAACGTTGTATATTTGTAATATAATATCAAATAAAAGGATACGTTGCGATATCTGGTCTTTATAAATGTGTGTGAATATGACCGGTGAAGAAAGGAATACATTTATAATAGTAGACGCACAACTAAGTCATATTATAAATTAAATGTATTATTATTATTATTATTATATTGTCTTAAAATATGCACAAATATATGTAAAACCATGTATGATCCGACTTTGCGTACTAATTAACATTTTTAATCATACAATTTCCTACTCACATTAATGACAGTATACGGATTTATCACTGTTTTATTAGTTATTCAAAAACTAATTGAATAAAAATAAAACAAATCTTGTTTAATTCAATTTCAAAAGTAAGCATGGGCACATCTGTCGACAATATAAATATTAAAAATATTAAATTGATTAGTTTCAAAGAAACATCAAACCATTGTGAGAAACAATTCAATTTCAAATTTAAAAAAAAAGTAGAACTTCAGTTCAAAATTAATAAACTGCGAAATGGCAACAGAACCGACTGAAGCCATTCTTAATGTTCATTCTTAAAGGTTGCCTTTTTTTTTTTTTATCTTTGTCTGAGATCAGGGATTGCTCCAGAAATTAATTAAATGTTAATTGTTGTAAATCGGCTTCCAGTGAGCAAAATACACATAATAAGATCCTGTAGATTATAAAAAGAAATATAACAATGAGAAAACAATTTAAAAAGTTTAAAACTGATGAATTAATAATGATAAATGAAACAATTGAATAAAATAACCATCATTTTAGAATTATAACATAATAATGATACAAAAAGAGAAATAAGAGATAGTTTTAGATTGTTTTAATTCATTTAAATTTATTATTTACCATAACTGTATAATTATGTATGTAACTGTTAAAGATTATTTTCTTAATTTATTATTTTGTACTTGAATTGAACTCTTCTCATTTCATCTCATTATCCTGTCATGCATTTTGAATTCCCATTTCATACGGTCTGTGAGATGCACTATAGGACAAAAATGTCCTTCCCTATTGTTATTCATTTGATTAATATTATTATTGTTATTGAAATCAACGGTGAATTCCTTTGGAGAAACATTGGTTTGCTCTGTGAACAGGATGTTTGAATGAGAAACATGAACGGTTACATTTTAATAAGAGGACAAAAGAAGATTGTAAAGTTGATATAAACTGCATTGAAGTCAAATGAGGTCAGCGATGTAGGAAATTCGATGAGGGTATTTAATAAGCTCATTAAATCCATGGTAAAACCGTAAAATGGCACATTTTTAATGAGTGCTCATTACGTCAGCTGCTTCAATGACATTTATACAGTTATATTCATTTGTAGGCGTTTTTCCACATGATGTCATCAGATGTAGGCATACAAGGCTGACAGAAATCATCATTTTCTTCAGTTTCACCCTGAACAGTTGCGCCGGGCTTGAAGTCACCTCCATGCCCTCAGTAATGTTATAAGACCTCATCGCTTTGGCGAAGGGCTCCATTTGAGCTTCCTCGCACTATTTTAAGAGTTGTGTTCTTTTTAGAGGTTTTAGTTTTGTGCAGAGGTTGAACAACAATCACCTGCTCCATTAGTTCAGTCTTAATGTCCCTTAAAGAGGCTGGCGTGATGCTGCAGGATCTTAGAGCTTCAACAGTTTGAGTAAATTATTAAACATTTTTTGCATATCTAAAGTTCTTCTTTTCCACATTTCTCAGCAACACAGGTCCTCTTGTCTTTCCGAGCTCATGGAGATTTGCTACAGTCTGCTGCAGCTCTCTCTTTTTGTCCAGTCAGTCATTCCAAAACAAAAGAAATGAATTTCAAATGTGAAAATCTCCCATTCGAACCTTTTATCGCAGTACGGATCAACACATTCAGCACTCACACAGAACAGTGAATATGGGTCTGAAGCAATCCGGTCTGAAGCCCCCAACACTCTTAGCAATGTCTAATGCAATAAATTAGAAATAATCCTGCAGACAGTAACGTTGAGAAGCCTGTATCCAGAGAAAATATCATTAAGAGGTGTGAGGCATGTGAGTTTCAACACATGCATTATGATGCATTTATTAGAGACAATCCTAGTTTTTGCCACTTCATTTCATACATTATAAAGAAATTATAATTCATATAAAAAAAATCTATTGAAAATAAAATGATGTGGCTTTATGAAAAATTGAAAAGAGAGCTATGAAAACTATGACACTAGGAGTTTGGGTATATATGAAATATAACACATCATTTAAGTCCCATGGTGATGCATTTGTAAAAATGTAATTGTATTTTATTTCCGGTAAACAAATGCTAAATGTTGTCTTTTCTGCCACCATGAACTGAATTGAACTGAAACCCCAAGTGTTGCAGAAAACTAATACATCTATGATTTTATTTATTTTTTCCCAGGTAATGCCGAGCCAAATAACCAATCCTGGAGATGCCGAAGAGAAGAGATATTCTTGCCATCGTGTTGATTGTGTTACCCTGGACTCTACTCATCACTGTTTGGCACCAAAGCGCAATAGGTCCACTCCTCGCCATCCGCAAGGGTAAGTAGCACAATGCTCTCCACCAGAAATATCATATTTGCAGAGGGTACTTGAACCTCATGCAGCACTTGAGGCGTAGTACAGCAGGCCAGTCATTCAGAAGCACTCAGAGACCATGACCATCGGCTTCATCAGTGCTAAACTTTCCAGTCACTGTTGATATCATCAGTATGTTTAGTTGGTGGTCATGGCAGTAGGTCGTCCACACTGTGTAAAAGGCGTTTTTTCTCGCGCTGTCGTCAAGTGTTTGCTCGCGGAAGATTCTGTTGGTTCTCTGTAGATAATTATATGAAGAGTTTGGTCTAGACCTGCTACTTCTGGAAAGCACCCTGAGACAACAGTTGTTGTGAATTGGCGCTATATAAATAAAGATTGATTGATTGACTGGTGTGCATCATTAAGATTTACTGTTACATTTAGACAGGCATCCAAAGGTTGTCTTTTTTCTTGAAGGATTCATCTGTGTATAGGACCACTGAACACACATTTTAAAGAAGTTTTGGAGAAATAGCACAATCCTTCAGATTTGGGTGTTGTCCTGGATCCAGAATTATCTTCAAGGATTCTTTATCATTGCAGGGTAGGGGCAATTACAATAGTGTTAATGCTCACTTTAACAATAATATTCATAATTCTATAAATAAAATACATGTCCTCCACCTGGAACACATCAAAATAAATCAAAAATAATCAGAAATAATCGCCCATGTGACAACATAGTAAAATCATTCCTTGTGAACATGGAAGGGGAGGGATCAAAATGATGCACTAAGCATGCCAGGCCAATAGGTGGCAGTACGATTTTGATTCAAAGTGGGGCTGCGATTTTGACACTGGAGCCCTTTTCACAAAATGTTGCATTTTCAGTTGTTTTTGTATTTGAACGAAAGCCAAAACTGCAATGAGAGGATTTCATTCTGGCCAAAATAGTTGATTCCGTTAAGTGTTAAATCTTCAAAAGTCACTGAAGAAGAACCAATATCAGTGAAATATTTTCTCATGAATTAAAACAAATAATGATTTGTACCCTGATCCCAATGTGTGCGTTGGTGTTCATGCTAAAGGAATTATATCATAGAATGGAATATCTTTATTGTTATTGTACAAGTACATCGAAATTAATCTTTCATGAGGGTCAAACTATCACGGAACACATTCTTTGATAGCAGAATGGGTAAACAGAGCTGTCTCGGTGGAGGTTTGGCGTGTCTGATATCTACTATGTATATTCAAAAGAATGAATTATTCAGCTATTTCCAACATTCATTTTATCATATGTGAATATTTTCGGCTTGTTTAGCATTATGGGAGGTCTTCAGTTCATCTGTATTATTTGCACACATGACTCTGAGTCATGATCACACATCCTCATTAGCCTCCCAATCATTCCATAAAAGACCCCAACCCAACACTGCCAAATGTCAAAGTATGCTGAGGAGAAAACCAACCCAAATTAGAGCGATGACTAATCAATAGAGCTCTTCCCCTTCTTCCTGTGATGTCATAAATGCACAGGCACGAGTTGAACTAATCAGTTTTATATAAATGACCCAGGGTCCTTAATTAAGTCTATTTTTACAGTGTCTCAATTCAACTTTTAGAGTCGGACCAGCTGAACACTTAAAATGGGTCCGTTTCTAAAATATATGCATTATTTTGAATATCCTCTGGGCTAGAGTGAGGACGCGCTGCAGAGTCCTGGTCCTGATGATCCTATCTGATCCAACTTTACACACAGATATCCACAGATCGCTCCTACAGCTAGAGGTGTTCTGGCAGCTCACTCGCTGGCAGCCTCTGCTGAACATCTGGCCATCAGCAGATTGTGTTAATCCACGCGCTGCAGAAAAGCCCTCCTTATGTTGGAGAGGTGAACGGAGCTTGGTCAAAACGGTGAAAATAATTAGCTGTGACGCGCTGAAAAGAAGTTAACACCTATAAATGATGATCAGCATATTCAATCCATCAACGCCAAATTGATGAATGGATTAAAGGTTCAGTCACAATGCCAGAATTTAACTGCCTCGTCCGCTGGAGTCGGATCTGTGACTCTCTCAGCACTGGTTGATTCCATGGCACATTTCGATCCACACAAAGGGGTCGATGTTTTCGCCCCTTTGCGTTGTTATATTTTCATGTTTGTAGGATACGCCAAAGGATACACCTCCTTGTTGGGAGAGTTGGATAAATGACAAGAAAAAAACTATTATATAGTCTTTTAATGTGAGCCTGGTGCCCCTCTTACTATTTGAGATGGCAGCAGAGGGTAGTACCAGAGGTGCGTCAGATATCTGTGAAAGCATGTGGCAGAAATACTTAATGTGAGTTGGATGTTTTGGTGACATCATATGTGTGCCAAAACACAGAAGCATCTTGGGTAAAGAAAAGGAAAATGATCTGAAAACATTTACAAATTGGAGATACAGCGCTTCGGTCAGGGCCTCCTTGTCCTCCCAACCAGGAGAGATATCAAATGTTGTGTAACATTGAAGGTAAATTGTTTTGGTTGCCATATTAATCAATTGTTTAGAAAGGCTGATTGAAGCATGGAGCCATTATGCTCCACATAAATAGGTGGATCCTTGAATTTCAGTCACTTCCTGTACCATTTTGGTCACTTCCTGTACCATACCTTCTCAGCATTTCTATCAGATATGCCTAAACAACTTCTTATTGAACTTGTGAGAAGACTGAGTGATGGACCAAAAATGGAAGCCTTGAATTTTGAGTGACGTGTTTGTTCTGTCGGTGCACGCAAAATGCCATGATTTACATTTCAGTCACGTATAATGACAACATGATATCACTAAAATGTTCAATCCTTGGATTTAAGGGCCAAAATATATATTTTGGTAGTGGCGATTTGTCCTGTATTCTTTTTCATGTTCGATTAGTGCTAAATACCAACAGGGAGGTTCAACATCTTGCTACTGCTTAAATGTACAACACGCAATGACACTTTAGACCGTCCGTACTGCATTATGTATTTTCCTGATGGCTACAAAAACCGGATCCTTGATCTGCCTCAAAGCCAATTGTCAGTCCAGAGTCAACTTCCCCGCAACATTCAATCGAAATCCTTAGAACCATTTTTGGTATTATGCTAAGAAACAGTCAGGCATGCAGCAATTAAAAACAGAACCTTCTTGGTGACGGCCAACATACTGCAAGTATATACAGAATGAATTCATTAATCCAGATATCGATGACACATTCAAATGCAAACATTCAAACTCCTTGATTTGAGTTAATTGCAGGAAATCAGAACAGAAGGCATGAGGCAAGAGTGGTCATGTCCTCTTGCCCACGTTTTCTTTCTGTAGGGAGGAAACCCAAAGGCGTCTCTGGGGGAACAGAGAGGCTCGTCTCTCCGCTCCTTGTGCTTGCGCTGTCTCTCTGTCCGTCAGCTGTGTTATCCTCTCACAGTGCCTGCTTTCACTTTTTGCAGCCTGTCACCACCTAGTAAAAGAGATCTTTATCATTCCAGAGAGGCTTGCAGTCCGCCACCACCGGCTCTCAGGTACACTTTACCCCATTGGGTTTAAGTCGCCTGAGGCAAACATACAAAGGGCAGCCCAAGGTCGCACTAATGTCTTACATGTCTTCTTATCCCCAAATCTGCAGATGATGGTGTCGAGGGCAAGAGGGAAGCAGGTGGCCAGGCACAGGACTCCAAGGAATACTGTGCCTCTGATAAGGACATTGTGGAGGTGGTGAGGACAGAATATGTGTACACGCGGCCTCCGCCCTGGTCCGACGTGCTGCCCACCATCCACATCATCACCCCAACATACAGTCGACCGGTGCAGAAGGCGGAGCTTACACGGCTGGCAAACACTTTCCTCCACGTTCCCAACCTGCACTGGATCCTGGTGGAGGACTCGCAAAGGAGAACACCTCTTGTAACGCGGCTCCTGCGAGAAACGGGGCTCAACTACACCCACCTCAATGTGGAGACACCCAGGAACTATAAGCTGCGGGGGGACACTCGAGACCCGAGGATCCCCAGGGGGACCATGCAGAGGAATCTGGCGCTGCGGTGGCTGAGGGAGACCTTCAACGCCAACAGCAGCCAAGCTGGAATTGTGTACTTTGCTGATGACGACAACACGTACAGCCTGGAGCTGTTTGAGGAGGTCAGTGCGCCGATGAGTCATGCGTTTTGTTGTTCTGGGGCGAGTGGACTCTTGAATCTTCATGTTGACTGGGTGGACAATATATTTGTGAAATAGCGCATTCATATATTGACATTGGCATAAATTGTCTATGTTTTGACAAAAAGGGCGCCGTTTGTGAAGTGTCAGTGTCAATTTGCATTTTAGATAAATATTGAATTTCTTTTCTAAACATTTAGGTTCAACATTTACATTTATAATTAATATGTAGTGGTAACATTTGTATTCATATTTTATGATAAAAAAAGTGACTCCAAATATTTGACACTGCTTTTTAAATGTTGTTTGGAGCTAAATGTGGCAAAAAGTCGCTGTTAAAATTAGCATGTGCTACTTTACAGACGCTGCCCCCTAAAAAGGCGCCACACTCCTTTGTGCTGTAGGTTAGAGGTCATGCACGCTGACCTTTAAAGTCGGATACATGGTGTTTATTCTGTCCTTATCTGTGCATGTTTCCAGAAAGCTTACTGATACCGATGAAACAGAGCAGTACCACTGGAAATCACGAGGGGCAACGTCGCCATAATCCAACCATGACCCGCCATAGAAGACATTTATTCTGAAAAATCAATGTTATGTTACCTTTGCTGTTGCTGCTTTTATTTACTAGGTACATCAGAACCTCCCAAACAGTCAACATTTTCTTGCCGGGGCTTTTAGTTTTTTATGGCTCAATATAAGCCTAAAAGACATTTGAAGGTGTCGATGGATGGAACATATGACAGAGTACAAATGAACCTTTACTCCGTTGTTGTGGTTGCCATAACTACAGCTCTGGAAATACTTTTAATGGTTATAAAAGCATCGCTGCAGGTGTGCCAGCCTGGGAAAATCACCAGACTACAGATTAAAAAACTGGAGTTTAGTGCAACGAAAAGGTATTTATCTGTCAAACTGAGAATCCTGGACTAAAAGTTTGAATTTTTTTTAAGAACCCAGTGTGGCTCAAGTAACAAATAGAATTCCTCCCCACAATCATACTATAGCTATAAACTATCAAAATGATATCTATCATTAAGGTAAACCTCTTCTGAAGCTCATAACCAGTCTCCCCATACACATTTTATTTCATGATGAAAACCTTCCTGTTAGTCTAACCGGGAGATCAGTTTCCAATATTTTTTTATTGCATAGCTTATTCGTTAACTGACATAAGGGATAACTACTTAGCTGAAGCGACGTAGGCAGCAAACGTAATCCGAACACGTGTGATTTGCCGGACACATTCGGAGACACAAGTGAATGTGAGTGTGGTACGCTCTCATTGTTCCATACCCGGCTCTCTTTCACACAACCGTCTCATCCAGTCAGCAGCAGATAGAATTGATGCTAGCCGTGAAATAGTATCTGAAATCCGGCAGAATCAAATCTCAGAACTTATCTATGCCTAATAAACTGAGTGGATCCACTTGTATCAACTGTTAAACCATCAGCATCATGATGAAGCTGGGGATAGAGACATGTACTACGTCTGAAGAGCTCTTGTTTTTGTTTTTTTCAGCAGATTTTTTTCGTTTACCAAGTTGTATTTGTTACATTTTAAAATGTGTGATGGGTTGCCTCCCTGGCCAGGTCTCTCCCTCATGAGATTCTTAATTCCGATGATGCGGCCCGGTTAAATAAAGGTCAAATATGATTAAAATAAAAATGAAGGGGCCCAGGGTTGTAGAAACTCTTTACTGAATTGACTTTACTCCTCATGGTGCTACTGGAGTGTTTTTCTATGGTGCTTGAACCCATAACATTTATGAAATCATTTTTGCACTGCAAAATATGAAAATAAACATTTTTAAAATCTTGATTTTAGGGTAAAGTGTGAAAGACAATTTTGGTGAATTAAAAAACAATTCTTCAAATTCACAATTACATTAAGTATTTTTCAACCTCTAAAGCACTGTAAAAAAAAAGTTATTTACGAACTCAAAAGTATAACTTCAGTTGGTAACATACAATTAAATTAAGTATTAACAAGTTAATAAGACTCAAAAATACTTGTCACTTCTTGAAACAAATTCTTTAAGTTCATCAATAATCTTTTTTAAAGTGTCGAATAAGTGCTGATTAGACCCCAAAAGCATAAAAAAAATTAAATTCTAGCTTTGGAAATTCTTCAAATCTCTTTCAAAAGCCCAAAATGTAAACAATAAATATCTTTAATATTGGTGAACAAATCTGACATAATTTTACTCTTGCAGTGTTTTAAGAAATATATTACACACTGTAAAAAGAGAATTGTTGGTGATTAAAAAAGATTTCCACTGGAGAATATTTTTTAACTTACTTTTTAGACTCAATAATTATTGATTTAATTGGGTTTTGATAGTGAACAATACTTCTTCTTTTTTTTACAGTGTACTATGGCTATGCCAGCTTGTGCTTGTATCGATGTCGCTGACCATCAAGCGAGCCAAATATCTTTAAATGCTCACAAATATGTTTTTTTTATTCAAAATGAGGTAAAACAAAATTGAAAGCACTCAAATATTATTGTCTGCCTCAACCTGTTTTAAGAGTGTGTTTTAGTGCAGGGTCTAGATTCTGTCCGTGTACTTTAGGAGGAAACAGGAAATAATTGCATAAATGTAATAAGTTTAAGGTTTATAACTCCATGCACTTCTTGTGGATCCATTGTGTAATTTTAGTTCAATTATAAAGTATATCAAAGTATTTAACTTTATGATTTTAATTAAATTGAAGGTCAGATCTTCTAGATTCAAGCTTTAAAAGGGAGCCTACCTTAAAAAGCCTTTAATGTCCTCTCCGAGAAAAAACAAAACTATGGAAAAAATATTTCTTTGCATATTTAATTTGTTTGAGGCACTTATTAATTTAATATAATAGAGGCTCTAAATGATTTAATGATAAAACTTTGCATTTCATGGAAAAGAGTACATTTTAATTAGATTAGCTCAACCCTTTGGTAAAGCATGTTAATAAGAAACTACTACTTCCCCTTTGCCCCTTACTGTATAGCACATACATGCTGCCACTGGGTTCTTTTATAAATGTTCAGTCAGATTTTTCAATAAGAAATAAAGACTCAACCAAACCGTTGAGCAGGACGTTAAAAGGTTAATAAATGATCTGACGCCTCCGATGGTTACATACTGCAAGAATCTGGAGTTGAATGTGGAAGAAGTTGGATACCTAAAGTTTTTTTTCGACTCTGACAAACACAGTCTGGATGTGGGGTGGGGGGGGGAAAGTTTGTGCATTTAATTGGTACATCCCAGGCCATCCATCTTGCATCAGTTGAATTACCTACGCGGACACGGTCTGGCTCCTCTGCGTATTCGCCTTGGGCCTTGTTAGTAGTGCAGACGGGGTCCGCAGTAAATGGAGCAGTGGGTATTGACGGGGCATGTCATTACCTTTCTCTGGGAATCAGGTGAAGTGCTCCGTCTCCCTCAGAGGCCCTCCATCACCTCCAACAGGCCTATTTATGGTCCGGAGCAGCGGTCCGCTGAGGGGGCAGAGGTGATGGAGACGGGGACAGAAAAATAATGAACGAGTAAGAGAAGTGACAGACGGATCGAGAGAAATCAGAGAGGCGGCTGCTGCTTCGGCTCGCTGGCAGCGTGTGGTGGAGGTTTCCCCTCAATCTTGAAGAAATGAGGATACGAGACATGTGGTCCAAACTGGCCTTTTCACCTGGTTCCCCTGAAGAGTTCCTTCTCTTAAGGAATTCTTAGTGTTTGGAAAAAAGGTTTTCAAATCTAGTTGTGATGAGAGATGAATGTTGATGAGGTGTGAATAAGAAGAAAATACATATTCAGAGTAGCTCAGATGAGAGTTTGTTGTTCTGCTCATGCTTTACAACAAATTATGATATCCCCGAAAGAATCAGGGATATTAATTATTAATCGTCGATTAATTATTGAATTGTCGTCGCTGCTGGTCTGCGCCGAAAATCCTTTGTGTGACGCGATAACTCAAACTGTTTCATGGATCATTTTCAAATTTTATAGCCACATAGATTATAGTGCGAGGAAGAAGTGGAGTGATTTTTGGAAAGGACGGGTGTATATCTCCGTCACTAGGGGGAGCTTTATCTCTAAAGGTTTTGGGCCATAATTTGCATCACTATGCTAGAATGCATAGGATTCAGGGTGCTATAGCTCAGTAGGCTGGTCATCAGTTTATCAGAGGGGTGTTGGTTCAAACCCCATTCCATTCCATTCTACCTGGAAAAAGGTCCCTAAGTAAGATCCTGAATGATGCTTCCTGTGGCTGTTCCTTTCTGCTGTTTGTGTGAAAGGGTGCTGTAAAACGCTTTGGCTGGTCGAGCGGAGCGCGGCGCTATAAAACCAGTCCATTTGATTCGAGTCATTCTTGAACCAATCGTGTGATGTCACTCTGTAATATCGGGTGACGTTCCACAGATTGAGCGCTGCAGTCATTTGTAGTAGGGTAAAACATTGACACCACCTCACATGAAGGAAGTGCACTTCAGAACCGTCCACATAATAGTCTGCAGGGTCTGCAGCGGCAAAAGATCCTGACTGGAATTGTTGTAAATGAACTTGCGTCACATCTGCTTCCAGTGAGGTCTGATTGTTTCGTCTCCTCCTATTCATACATACCTGAGGCTCTGGCGCATAGTTAGCTGTAAATATGGATTATTGAGGCCATGTCTCAATGAAACCCAAGTATGAAAAAATAATCAATATCTTACAGTTTAATGAAAGCAGGCTGTAAAGGAATTTGCATAAATGAATGAGGCTGAATGAGAAACGTCTGCAATTTATTCCCAAAGTTATTTATTAGCATCGCGAAACTCTATTTCACAGAATGAAGCAATGACATAATCAGAATTGAACTTTATGTTGATTGGTGCTTGAATAATAGATCACGCCGAAGAAACATGAAAATACAAAAAAATTAATTTATGTATAAAAATGCGATGAGACCATCCTCTGATTAAGACTTGGTTCAAGATCTCCTATCTTTTATCACAAAAACTCAAAACTACAGACTCCTGCGTCGGCAGCAAAGGATGATGGTTCTCCTTTGTCTTCAGCCACCAGGATGGATTTATTACAGATACCTGAGAGTCTGCTTTCATTTTACTTTCTCTGTACGGCCGCAGACGGAAACAAATCCACTGCCTCTGAAAGTCTTTCTGAGGGAAGCAGGAGATGGATCTCAAACGCTCACATAGGATCTAATATGAGGTCAACGGCAGCGGCATTCAAGACGTGGACTCTCATGTTCTCCACAATAGAGAAAAATAACTTTTTGACAAGAGTCAGAGTGGTGTACAAAAATCTCAAGAACCACAGTTTGTGGGTGTTCTTGGTCCTCAGAGGCTGGTACCTTCCAAAGTGGATCAAAGAGGGGCAGCTGGTGAATCAGTGACTGGGTCATTGATGCTGATGGGTAGACAAGGCTTGTTTTTACAGTTGCATTTATTTTCTCTAACTGGCAACAGTCATTTGACTTTATTTGTGGCTGTTTCGCCATTTTGAAAACAGAATTTTTTGATCACAGCATTTCAAAAAGTCGGTTAAGTCCTGCAACATGACAATAAATACTGTTTGTCACTTTCCAGTACAAACCATGCAATATACCTTTTACAGCAGAGAGAGAGACAAACAGAGAGAGAGACATTGTAAGTCTTACCCAGGTGTTGATAGTAGCAAACTATAAAAACTGGCTTTTGGCACAATCACCGTCCCTGAAGATTCCTGCGTGCAGTGAACACTCCTCTGAAGTAACAAAGCCCCTGTAATCAACCAGCAGGTATACTGTATGTGTGCAAACCAGCTTGCATATAGATATTATTAACATGGAGGCTTCTATTAGCACGCAGGTTCCTAGCACTACAAACTCATGTACGAGATAGTGCAGCGTACAGAGAGGAAGCAGCCTCCTCATCCCTGCTTCATTACGTTTGATTAAAGGACTCTGCTGTTTCTAAACCCATCTCATCCCTCACTGTAAAAAAAAATACCTCGCATGTCTGCTGCAGCTCTCCTGAATGGCAGAAAAAGAGACGAGCAACATCGTTTGATGCTGCAAGATTAAAGGGGAAGACGGGAGAGGAAGAGGAAGAGCGTGTCGCCGCTCAACCTGACCGGCGAGGAGAGCCACTTGCTCTAATGGCTTGGCTCCTTCCAAAGCCTCTTGGCACAATCCGCTTCTGCTCTTTTTAAAGATGGTTGTCTAATTATCTCATCGTAGGGCAGCTGCTGAACAATGTGCGTGACCTGTTTTCATCTAACAATGTGTCAGCCGCGCACGGCACCATGCCACGGTCAATACTCCCTGTCTTTCAGAATGAATAATGGCTTCGACTCTAAAAACCCTCCGTGCTCAAATACTCTGTCTTACTGTCATGTTGGCTTTTTCAGATGACTAATTCTCTCCACTTCTTCCTCCGTTTTCTCTCCCTGAATCCGCTCTGGCTAGATGAGATCGACTCGGAAAGTTTCGGTGTGGCCTGTGGCCTTTGTGGGCGGCTTGCGGTACGAGTCCCCTAAGGTCAACGCCGCTGGGAAGGTCTACGGCTGGAAGACGGTGTTCGACCCCCATCGGCCGTTCGCCATCGACATGGCTGGCTTTGCAATCAACCTGAGGCTCATTCTCTTCAAGCCACAGGCGTATTTTAAGCTTCGCGGGGTGAAAGGAGGCTACCAGGAGAGTAGTTTGCTTCGGGAACTCGTCACACTCAACGATCTGGAGCCCAAAGCAGCCAATTGCACTAAGGTAATTTATTTTTTATTTTTTTTAAATGTTTTCTGCAGGATTAAGCAGTCGCTTCAGGGATTTGCTGAACTGTTTGTGAGAGGATGATTTAAAAAACCGAATGTGGAGGAGTCACACTTGGGCTGCTGGTGGAAGTTTTCATATCTGACTCAGAAGAAGAGTCCACCCTAACAAAACAAAAAACGTCAATCATGATGTTCCAACCATCATGCCGCTGCAAAGTCTAGTGCATAAAAAAACATTTGCTTGAAAGTACGTTTGCTTTCTCTTAAACAAGTAGAGGAAAAAAGTAAAATGGCAAAAAATTCCATACAACTCATCTACCATCATCAAAGCTTTCTGAAGCCCAGAGATCACAAACGTATTTAAAAAAATGTTATTAACACCTAAACCATCTAAAAGCTGCAATCTTCAATCCAGCCTTCAAGCTAAAAACATTAGCATGCCCCTCATCTGAGGTGGAGGCAGCTACGCAAAGATCCCACCTTCAGTTGATCCCGTCTGCACCCACAGAACCTACTGGAACCACTACAGTATAACTGAAACGTGAACGAATGAAACGAATGAAACAAATGAAACAAATGAAACAAATGAAACAAATTAATCTTCAGACTCGCTTCGGTCCACAAGGCAGTCAATCGTCAAGGTTACGGAGATACAGCCCAGGATGATGATGATGACAGGAAGTCATGAAAGCACCATGTTTTTACAACCTACCGGAGGTCTGCTCAAACTGCCGGCTAATTTAAATCAGGTAGTAAAAGTCTATTGTCTGCTGCTGCTCTCCAATAAATTCATAATGCTTCATATCCACTTTTATGCATCTCTCTTAATTGAATCTCTATTTATTCGCTTATCTTTGCATTTTATTGTTACTGTCTTCATGTCTCATACCCTTGATGTATTATTTCTCTTTAAATATCTAATTTTCTCTATACACCACCTTAAACTGCCTCGTGTCCGACTGTCGCTGTATAAATAAACTTGCCTTGAAAATAACCTGATGCGAGATTAAGGCTTTAAAAAAAAAGTCAGTCGGATTAAACGAAGCGGAGCAGGCGACCAAGGATGGGATGCGAAGGAACACGGAGTGTGACGTTCCGTGACGCTGGACGTCCACGCAGCGATGTATGTGGTTGTTTTACACAATCAACCTCCATTTACCAGCCCACGCACACAGACAAAGTAGGACCGTGTGGCCCGCTGCAGAAACATGTATAAAATAATAGACACGGGAGTCTTCATCACAAGCAGCAACAAACAGTCTATTAAAACGAAGACCAGGTCAGGCTGCATCTATGATAAGTCTGTGTCATCACAAATAAAGCAATATGGAACAATTCACCACTGACATTTTCATCCAGCAGCTGTCAGTTTGAATCCGAGCCAGCGACTATGACAGGAGAGCCGCTGTAGCCTACATCCAATGTCAAAACCAGCAACCACTGCCAGTCTGAGATGATGTTCCTGAAATATACAATAATACAACTTGATCTTTTAGCACCGCCATCCCTTCCTCTGTCATAAGAAGGTAATTCAGCAAAGAAAATGACAAGGAGTCCACTAAGTCAAGCATCCTCCTCTGCTGGAGACAGAATCTAAGGTCACAGGACCATTAACATTATTAGTTATTATTATGATGACAATAATCATAATCATGATATCAATGATATTATAAAATCTTAAACACGTCTAAATTAAAATGAATATAAATAAACGATACGAATCTGTATTGAAAATAATGAAGGACATAACACGAATGATAATATGCTGATTCTGTGTTTTAATGTTAATATTCATAAACTAATCAAAATAAAACTAAAAAATGATTTATTTATTTTTAAAACCACATGAAATATATCAAAAATAATCAAATGAATAAAAAAAATTATAATGCTAGAAAGTATGATAATGATAATAAAATGAACTACAATAAATAAAAATAATAAAATAACAACGTAAATAATGGTGAAGAATATAAAATCTAGAAAGCACCTCTTCACCAATGCCATTTTCAATTATTGTATTATTTGCACCCAATACAAATCCACACAAAGTCTCCTCAACACAGAGAAAGATCTGGATCTAGATTAAACTTTGCACAGTGGCTGAAAATCAGGTGTTAGCTATGCCATTTGTTGTTATACGAAGAGGCGAAATAAACCATTTGGCTACAAAGATTTTTGACATTTCCGTGGTAACAAGTTGGATATCGACTCATTGTGCTGGTTGGTTTCATTTTTTGAGCAGATCTTGAGTTTAATTCCATATTATTTCTTACAAAACCTTTAGAACAAGACAACCAACTACTGAAGTTGTGCCTTTATGCTATTACTACAATAACCTCGTTTCAATTTTTATCATTTCCATGGTTACAAGTTGAATTTAAGATGACGGTCCGAGGCTATAACTAAAAAAAAAAGCTACCTTTTCATATAATAGATATTTATATATTTATATATATCTATATTTATGTATAGAGAATATGGGTAAAAGAGCTATATTTCTATATAATATTTACATCTTTATACATGATATAATACTTTTCTGTAAAAATCTATGTACACACATCCTCTGTACCAGAAAGGCGACTTAATATTCGGGAAGTATTTAATTTCTGGGACCTCAATGATGCAAATAAACTCCAAATACGATATTTCATCAAAATCTGAAAACTTTTCAAAACATCTTGCGGATAAACAAACATGGCTGATCACATAGCCTCCTCCAACTCTGGTTGTCAAGAAGTAATAAACAATATTGTTTTGAAAAACGGCGACGGAAACATAAATAGCCGGCGGCAGGAAAGCTGTGAGCCTTTAAAACTCCTGCAAGCTAAATTGAGTGCGTGCAGTGGGGGCTCGTTTAAGCAGGTACTAAGGGGATGGAATAAATCACAATACAAACGGGCCACATTGCCCCCACTGGTGCCGTTTGCTGCTTAAATTGAAAACCCTGCGTAAGTGGTAGGGATTCAGGCTCTCCGCTCTGCGGAAGACAGAGACGTGATCGGAGTCTGACTTTTTATTTTTGCCGCAATCGGGACGGATTAACGCTCTTCAAAATATTCAACTGAACAAGAAAATTACATTTTCATCCATGCAGATTGGACCCCTGTTGAGAGACTTTGGAACTTGAAAAGAGAGGAGTCTGTGGGGGATCTGGACCCTCCGCCACCCCGAGTGCTAGTCAGAACCAACAACACAAGGGTGTTTGTAACAATCTATAAACAAATTAATCAACATTTCTACAATTCTACTCATTATGTTTCCTTTTTGATGATGTAAAACCATGAATTATTGAATGTTTTAAAATCCAATTTCCAAGAATTCTGTAAACTTTCGATGCTGCTGCTGAGAAGAGGAAGTCCTGCTGTTCCTAGTCTCACTGCAGAGCTGTAGCTCTCACCTCCATCTATTTAGTGAACATGGTCCCATTGGACAAATGCTCCAAAGCACAGAGAAAACTATAAAGTAAAACACAAAGACAATTTTGCTCATTAAGCATCTCATATATAGCAAGTCAGAAAACCTCTACATGAACATAAGATAGAAAATATGTGATTGTCTATTAAAATATTGACTCTAAATGTCACATAACAAACTCACCAGATCACAACCACATATGGTCTTATAGACGTGCAAAAATCTTAATAACTTTAAAGTAAAATAAAGATAAAATAGTGAGAAGTGGTTTTTGTGCCAGAGAGTCAAACGGCGTTACAAAAAGGCCAATTGAAAATTGTAAGGCTATTTTTAGATTATATAGGGGACTCCAGGAGATTAAAAACGCTAGTACCACTTATATAAAACAAAAATGGGAAAAAGGAAACTAACAGTTGCATTTCAGATGAGGTGTGGATTAAGATATTTTGAATTTCAGTGGAAGATATCCGGCTCAACTACACGGAGAGAATTTGGCTGGAAAGATTTAAGTAGATATTTTATGACTCCTGTTCGGAGGTCTCATCGTTTAGGCTCTTCCAGCTGCTGGAGAAAACGTGGCTCCCAGGAAGCTAATCATTATCACATATTCTTGGCTTGCCCAAAAGGGCTTATTGGCAAAGGATTCGCGCAGAATTGGAGTCAAGATTTGTGATAAAAATTCCTTTAGCTGGGTTGAACTCCTTTTTTGGGCTCCCACTTTCAACATTTACAAATTTCAAAATAAAACATTTGATTTGAATACTAAGTTTGGCTGCAAGGAAAGCCTATACAAAGAAATGGCTTAAACCAGATACCCCCATCTTTAGAGGATTAGCAAAACATGACATATGAAATCTATACAATTGAAAGGCTTTGAGCAGTCAAATTTGAAGAAATGTGGCAAAAATAGTTAAATATATGTTTCTCTGAAACTCCCCTCCTCTGTTTAAGTGTATGTCATTTTCTTTCATTTGTAAAAGTACTGACATACAGCTGACTTGTGACTCCAAATAAAGGAAAATAAATCCCCAAAATTCAAATCGAATAGTGATAAATGAGTGTATGTATGCATTATACATGTTACTCGGCGAATAGAGCTGAACCCCGAAATCAGTATAATAACATAACAAGCGGTCATTTACGCCAGTAACGTTACAAGAAAGTAATGGTTATGATTTAAACCTGACTTCCTCTCTCAGAGTACTTTGTGAAGAAATGTAGGCGGACTTCCCAGGAGAACTCTCACCTGGACTTTTAATGTACAAGAACATATATCCTTTCATCCATTCAATTCTCTCTGCAACTAAGCAAATAGGTGTCCAAGATTTCAAACTTTTTCTTGAAGAGAAACAAAATCATTGAACCAGATGAGTTGAGAATTGTGCTTCGAAAAAATAATTGAGCCCCTCCTGGATAAACAGACTATTTTCAAATGCAAGTAGTTCACCACTAGCACAATGAGTCCAAAATTAAAAAGAATAAAGTAAAGAGATGAGGAAGGTATTAATTGAAGAACATCAGTCTGGGAAGGGTCCACCCTGAGGACAGAGAAGAATGTGAAGGATCGTAAACCTTCCACCGAGGAGGAAGACCCTCCAGAGTTCATTCAAGAGCATGGTGAAGGTTAATTCAGTCGTAAAAGGTCCAGAGACAAATTTCTGGGGAAACACCCGAGGAAGGTCGGTGTTCCTGACCCCACTATTCCAAAAACACAGGTCAAACATGGGGTCCAAGGGAGAATGGGGAAGCAGAAGCCACTGCGAACCAAGAGGAACATTAAGACTGGATTTTGCTGTAAGATACTATGATGACCGCCAGAGCTTTTCAAGGAACATCCCATGTTCTGATGATCTGAACGTTAAAGTGTTTGGAAGACGACAATCCTGTTACAGCTGGTATAAACCAAACCCAGAAGTTCACTAGCAGAAGATTATAACAACGATCAGGTATGGAGGAGATGCTTTGCTGCTTTCTTCTCTCGATATGTCGATAAAGTCCAGGATGGCAATCACGTAGTTGTGCCGGCAGCTAGTTGGATTAACCAATAAATTTACCTTTGAAAACGTTTTTATGTTAAACACAAATTTAAACGTCCAATCCAATTTACACACAAAAAAATATGAGAAAAATACATTTTCATGTCTCAAACTGGTTTGATTAACCTTCCTAACCTGAAAAAAGAAAAAAAAATCAACCAACTGGTGAGGCTGCTGCACCTCCCCATGAGAGAAATGTGAATTTCTGAAAAATATGATTTTCTAATGGTCCGAATTTAAATTAGCGTGCATTTGTGTGTGAAAAGCTGAACTCCATGGACTATACGTCTGTGCTGCCCACGTGAGTTCCTGCACACATACACTTAAAGTGGATCGAGGGCAGCAGCAGCAGCGCCATCATTATTCTTCTTCATGCCAACTCCAGCATTCGCTCCTACAGCCCTTGGTATGGGTCACGTCGCTGAGCCTCTCTCTGGGCGAAGGGAAGTCAGCCAGAGGCCTTTTGCTGGCTGGTATCCACACTGCGATCACCACTTACATACACACACACACACACACACACACACACACAGAAAGGACAGAAGATATTGTTAGCCAGCCTTTCCTCCCGTTCCCCCTCAGCCATTCAGAGGGGTTAATGAAAGGAGGGGATTCAGGGTACGGCTAAGAGAGGGGGAACTTGATTTGTTGGGGAAAGGACGCCACAGTTATTGCAGATTGGGACCGACAATAGGGTGAGATGGAGAGCGGAATAAATAAAAAAATCTGGGGGAGCCATGCGTGGGCAGCTCTCTCACTTCTAATCCTCCACTCCACATTCGATATGACTATTAACCTCCCCCCCCTACACCGGAGCAAAGTGGGAGTGGGCTCCTGGCACATCTCAAATGGGCGCCATGCATAATTCATGTCTGCTGCCACGGCGAGATGAAAGGAAGGAAGCTTCCAACAAAAAGGAGAGTGGGGAAAATGAGCTTGACACTTTTGTTTCCCCTCGACTGTTCTCCATGCCATCTTACCTGGATGGTTGATGAGGCCGAATAAACCCGGTCTGGAGGCCCAGGAGAAGCGGAGCTGAAGGGAAACTCTCACATACGGTGTCAAAACATTCTAAGTTGGCAGTCATTTGAAGGTGGCCAATATACCACGGTCGTTTGGTCCGTCTTCATTCACTTCTAATGCAGCTTTTCATGCTCAAGTGGCTCTCTCCTCATAGCCGGGTCCTGCAGACGGTAAACCCGAAGCAGTGTGTTTTGAAGGACGTGGCAGAGTGGGTGCTGAATGGAAAGCTGAAGGAGTGCATTAAGTCACCCGCATGTTTCTAATGATGCTGTTTGTGTTTTTCCCCACCAGATTCTTGTTTGGCACACGAGAACAGAAAAGCCCGTCCTGGTTAATGAGGGGAAGAAAGGATTCACAGACCCCAATGTAGAGATTTGACCATGTCCTGTCAGCAGCCGGTAAATATATGCCATTTTTTTTTAGAAGTTTCCAGACACCTCTTTGAATGATCTGAACTCTATTCTTCTGCTAAGATGGATGGAAATGCCTGTTATTTTCAGCTCTTTTATTCTCAGTGTTAAGGACAGATCCTTTTTATCTTTACTCTGCGTTGATTTCACATGTATTTGTTCAGTTCAGACAACTTTATTGATCCCAAAAGGGCACTTCATCCATAGCCTACCCAGTCCTTACGTTCAACCGCATCAGACAACAATGTGTTATTAATATTCCAGACGTAACCAGAACACAGACAAGGGGCAGTACGACATAAGAGTCATAATAGCAGTTGAGGTAAAGAAATACTTCGTAAAGCATTTTTACAATAAAAATGTGTCATTAAATCCCTGAAAGTTTTGGATATTATGTCATTTTAATTTTATCGGCCACAGGTCCTTCGTGTTAATGCAATAACTCAAAAACTGTCATGGATCATTTTGAAATTTTAGACCGACATAGACCTCAGTGTGAGAAAGAATTGAATTGATTTTTGGAAAGGTGGGTTGTATATTTTCAACAGAAGAGGAACTGTTTATTCAACATATGTTGGGCCATAATTTCTCAACCGTTGGTCTGATTTAGTACGAGGCTTTGGTCTACAAGGAGAACTAATGCTAATATTTTCCAATAGGTTTTACGTTGGTTGTTTTTTATTACTTGTAATTGTAAACTGCAATTACAGCAGCTGCTTCCAATTATTAATTGCCACCAATAAAATAAAGAGGTTGAATTAGCGCTCTTCCTCAGCATATCTTAATCCTTTTCTATTGCAGGTGATTGGACCTCCAGAGGAAGAAAAGTGTCTCGATAAGTGCAACCGGCGCTCATGTCTTAATCACTAGCAGCAGGAAAGGCGGGCCTTTGAAAGGGGATTTAATCCTCCTGACTGAATCTTTTTTTCTTTTCTTTTTTTAAATGGACCTTAGCAGTAAAAATGTATCATTATTAAAGCACAGATTAGTCCGAGGGGGAAGCTGCTTGTCTGGTCTGGAGTGCGGACGCGTCGACATAAAGGATGCCTCTCAGGGGGTCGGTTTGGACAGATGTGAGCTGCACATCAGGCCCGCTGACGAGGGAGAGACAGCACAAAAGTGAAAAGCATACAGCCAGCAGATTCAACCAAAACATCAGGTTGAAGAATATCCTTCACAGCAAAAAGAACAAACTGAGAACGTATTATCACACTTTGTCTGCGTCTGCACAGGATTCATGAGGGGGAACCTTCCTGGATTCAAGGACACCATCAACCTGGGACAAACAAAAAGACGCACGTCTCAAGCGGACTTTCCTTTGAGAAAACGTAAAAAAGGGAAAGAATGTTATTTTGATAACTATGAAATGTTTGCTTTTAATTTAACTTGTGTTTTTGACCTGCTAGTTTAATTCTACTGATGCTGGGGCCGTTTACACTACACTTTTTTATTTATATTTTTTTGAATAACATTATCATTTCGTTTGGGCTTGTGTTCACACGACAACAACGGTTTGGGAGCTTGAAAATGCGAGCTTTTGAAAACGGGTTACAGAGCGTCATCTTTTGAAAACTGTCGCCTTGTAAACTGACAAATCACATTTAATATGAAGACAGTGATGACGCAGCCCCGTTACATTTGTCAACCTGATAGGAATTACCATGGCGATGTTGGGCCTTGGTCACGTGACGCAGCATCCATCTGATCAGACTAATTCACAAAATCGGGATTTATCCTGAGATGTTGGGTTTGTTTTGGGTTTAAATCAGCCGGACAATGGAAAGCCTCTGGTTTTACTTCAGGCACGCTAACCACCGTGATACGGATTTAGTCAAACTACTTTATCCATTCTCTATCTAAGAAAAAAGTCACACAAAAAGGTTAAAAGCATTGGCTGGAATCGACCCCCAAGCAAGTGTAAGTCGCAACCAGCCCTTCTTTAACACGACCTGAGTTAACCTGACACCTGTACAGAAACACATTTTCATCAACTTCACTGAGGCGTTACTGGCTTTAGTTAACGGCTACCTAGATTAGCTCAAACCATTAAACATCATTAGATCAAGCTAGATGGGCTTAGTGAGCAGATCCAGCCTGACACACACACGGAGGTCCCCATTCTTAAATATAACGCGAGCAGTCAAAGATCTACGTAATCCACTATCCTACCCGTTTCTGATTTTTTTGACAGGTCACTTTTGATTAATCTGTCGATCAATAAAGCATCTTATCTCCATCCTACTCTCAGCGGCGATAATGTCTGCAGTAACCCAAGAGGCTTCCCTTCATCTACAGTTGACCAGCTCCACAAACATGAGCTGTGGGAGATCCACGTTGTTTTAGAAAATACCGCATCACGGTTTCGATAGAGATAATGTTTGAAATGAAGCACGCATTGTCTCAGCAAATTGTGTCGATACAGTATTTCCAATTTAAAAAAAAAAAGAAAATTCAAAGCAATCAGCCATAACATTAAAACCACCTGCCTAATACTGTGTAGTTCTGTGGGCTTCAATCGGAACCAGCAATCATTGTGTGTTTCAGAAATTTTGAATGTAGTAGCTTTTCTTGGGATCAGTTGACACGGGCTAACCTTTGCTCCCACACTCATCAGTAAGCAGTGGGTGTCAATGAAGCTGTTGCTGGTTCAGTAGATGTCCTTCCTTAGTCCAATCCTGGTAGGTACTGACCCTGGTAGACTGGAAACACCTAAGAAGACATGCATTATTTGAGATGTTCTGACCCAGTCTTCTAGCCATCGTGATTTGGCCCGTTGTAAAAGCCTCTCGGATCCTTGCCCTCGCCCAGTTTTCATCGTTCCTACGTATCAACATTATGACAAAGTGTTCACTTGCTGCCTAGTGCATTCCCCCTCCATTAACAGTGGTTATTATGTTATGGCTGATCCGTGTTTGCTGAATGAATCCAATCTCCTCTGATATTATATATATTTTAGGATTTATATCACAGATCTGTGTAAATCTGCTGATACAGTTAATGACGGTGTTTAAAAATGCCCCCCCCCCCCCGTCATACCTGCACAGTAAACTGCTCCGCTGGTTTTAGAGGATGAACTCTAGGTTTATCGCTCAGACACAGACTCAGGATTGAGAATGGTGATTCCTCATTGATTTGGCGATTGTGTCCACCTTAAACATAATTATCTCAGCCAACACTTTAGTCATGACATCACTGTCAATGCCTACAAACATGCATGGGCAAAAATGACGAGGGACTATGGAGTTTTGTTTGTGCTGCTGGTGAGTCTTTTAACACGGTAGATTTTCTGTAACGGAGCGAATGTTCATCACCTTTGTTTTGTAAGACACAAACTGGCCTAGCATGTGTCCTACCGCAATTGTTTTTAGCAGATCCTTGTGCACGTGGAATGTTGTCGTATGAACGCAGTTTGTTTTTTTTAAACGCAGAGTAAGAACTTTTCCACTTTTAGCAGAGCTGTTGTCATGTAAACGGAACCTCTTTCTCTTGGGTTGTCACTGCTCATTTTTCTAGTGTCATTAAAAACTCATGCATTCAAAGCCAGCGATCTGACACTTGAAGAGGGACTGCTCTTGTAACCCCTTGTTTTTCTGAGCTGAATCTTACATCCTAACCTTTTTAGCACTTAAAACACGTTCCTCTGTGGCGACATGTGTACATAGGAAATGAGAACAATCACAGGATTTGCGGCGATGAGGAGAGAATTGTAATTAATGTATTTATAGGTGGAAAAAGTCTCTTACACACCCCCCGCCCAAACCCGGTGAATTGTTCCCACACACCAAAACACACAGGTTAGGTCTATTTCTCGATAAGGTAATTGCACATCACAGATACGGTCCGTTTTCATCACACGTGGACAAAAAACACATTATCAAGCTTCACGGTAGAGAGCGCCGACCTCATCGTCATGTAAGCATCATTTTTGAAACGGTGCTGATGCTTCGCCTTCGTCTATGCATGCTCATGTGCACACGGGCCGCAGGTTAAAGGTCAGCTGTGTGCAGCAGGATGAAAGCATCACAGCCCATTTGGTTTTTACCAAGCTTGTCAATCCCTCGAATCTTAAATAAAAAAATACAAATGAATTATTGGGATGTTCATATAGATGCTCAGGTTTCATCTGCGGATTTTTTTAAAATGCTGTATTTTTTTGATTAGGTCATGCATGCTCCTGGTTATTCATTTTTCAGAAGCTTCCACTTGGGATGAGACAAGTTTGTTGAATTGAAAGCAGGCTAAAGCACAACAAAAACTGTATTTCTGCTAACGGCTGGGTGGCGGTGTTAATTTTGTCAACTCTGATGGTTTATTTTTGCATTAAGAGTCCATCTGTTCTGCATCGGCTCTCAGGAGAGGGAGCTGCAGCACCTCCGATGGTAGACATCAGCGGCCATGATGACGCCGTACGGCTGAAGACTGTAACAAAGTTATTCTACTGCTCGTATAATAGAATGTCTCCTCCACCTGATAAATCACCCATCTGGTGTAATACACAGAAGAGGCTCTTATCTATTGTTGCCCGGCAGCAGCAGTTGGAGATAATTCAAACACGAAGCCTATGTATGGGTGCCAGATTTTTTCTGTGCACTCCCGCTTTCTACACACATAACCCAAAATACTCTGAAAACTAACAAATATGTTACAGCCTCCTGGGCTCATCAGCCAGCAAATAGTGTGTGGAAATGTGTTATTACACATTTCCTTCCTGGATTATGATAAGACACGCACTCAGACAATGGCTGTGTTCTATCTCCCATGTTATCAGCGACTGCATGATGTTACACTGCACTGGGATCGGCCAGGAAGATCTTCGGATCCTTCGATCGTTCATCCCGCCTCCCATTATTTATTAAAAGTCAAAATTTAATATATTTATGTATTTATTTCAAGTGTTGATGTGCAATTGAATCACAAATGCTTTCTATAAAGGATGCACATATACTGTATACACAGAGTGCCATATGGATCAGCAGGCGGCAGACACACGCCAACATTTATAGCACTGAGAGTTGAGTCTTCATCTAAATGAATGAATTAGAAACCATTTAAAAGTCCATACCTCAAACCGAGTATGTTTTATTTGTGGTGTCCTGCAGCAGCAGAAGGAAAGGCTGACATCTGATTTAAAATCTCACAAACGTATCGAATCAAAAAGATTTATCCCACCAGAACCAACTTTCAGATACATCGCCTCATTTAGCCGTGTTTCCTGATCATCACCCTCTGAGGGCTTCTCTAAGGCACAATACAAGTCTCACGCACACACACACACACACGTCTGATGATCTCTGCCCCTCCATCTCCACGGTCATTCCAGCCTCACGTGATTCACATTTGATGCATGTGACTCTTAAGGTTGTTTATTTGCCACAGCATTTTCTGTCTCAGAGAAAGATGTTAGTTGAATTAAGAGAAATAAATGAGAAGAACCTTGTCCATGCTGGAGTGTTGAGTCTGTACACTGTGTGTGTGTGTTCGGTTCTATGCTGAGATCTGGCTGCTGTGCAGTGCTTCGCTTAAATTCAATCTGATGCTGGAATACACACAGACTATTTCCCCTTTAAGGAAAGGAAGGGTATATATCCAAAAAGCCCAAGATCCACTGCGTTGTACAAACAAACCCTCTGATTGAACTCTTCAAATGAAAGGTGAAGTTATGACAGAATAAATGTTTTGCGTTACAAAAGCCCCTTCCAGTGAGAAAATTACAATATATTAGAATAAAATGATTCAAGACTCAATTCATATTCGCCAATTTTAGACTAAATCAGACCAACGGTTCGGAAGTTCTATTCTAAAAACTGTTTTCCATTAAAAAAAAACAGCTCCCCCTAGTGAGTAAACTATGAACTATAAGAGTAAAATTTGATCAACAATATACAAAATAGATGTTTTGAATCAACTCATACCACAAAAAAATGGCCATATTATACTGTAAATTCAGCAAGCTGGCATCTATTTCTATGCTGCCATACATCTGTCAATCAGTTCCACCTCCAATCCGAATACATTAATCTCAATATATTACAAGACCTACCTTAATGTGATATTTTTGGATGCCAACTCTTCATTTCTTTTTGCTTTTATATCCATATTTTATTCTTTCTAACCATGGATGTTTTTTTTTTCTCCTAATCCTTTTAAGATTTCTACCTCACGCTTACACATACTGCCTTTTTTGTTAAGAAAACATAACTTCCATTAGTGGTGTGAAGTAACTGATGTGGAAATCGATTTATTACAAATGTGCATTAAAATAAGTAAATTGAAGAAACCAAGTGTGAGGTGCAAAACATCTGGCGCCACCAAAGCATGAATGAAATGAAGTATTTTTAAGGGGATATAGATAGACTGTATCTCATTGCATAAGAACAAAGATACGTTTATAATCCACCTTTGGAGGAGGCAAAAAAGGTCCATTTGTAAAATTAAAATAAAAATAAATAAAAAAAAGCAAGAATTTGTAAATAATTTTTTTCTGAAGAGTTTTTTATGCTCCACCAAAGCAGAGGACCTCAGCCCATCCTTGAAGACCCTCCTCTCGTGCCCTCACACCCTCTACCTGTGGAATGATCCAATCAGGAGCAATCCCATTCTGCTTTTGCTGTTTGAAATTCTGATGCTGGAATCAAATTCAGGAATATTTACATATTTACAACAAATCAGCTTAAAATGAATATTCTTTGTGCCTTTCTTATGTAATTACTTTATGTAATTGGATTACTGCAGGTGGGGACATGGATTTTTTTTTTCTGAGTCATGCATAATTAAAATCAATACAAAAAATGCAAATGCGAGTCAAATGAACAACATTTTATAATCAGCATTCCTATTTTAAATGAACTTGCCTGCTGTCCTACACTGCACATAAACTCAGTTGCTCTGTCTGTGGGCGGAAAGTTTGGAGACCGTATGACAGCTGAGAATTAAAACCTGGCGGCTGAAATGTAGCGGCGATCCATCTGAAAACATGGAGAATGAAGTGAAACTGCCCCTAAAAAAAAAAACCCCGACCATCAGCAACTCAACACTGTTCGATTCTTATGACAAGATGACTAAAAAAAAACGGTTTCCCATGGATTCAGCGATGCTTTCAGCTCGAGGGATACTTTCATTTTAATTTAATGTGAACATTTTAGTCAGGCATCATTCTTTTAGTCTTTTTGCTATAATAAGTTAAAAAATGAACATATAAATCCCATAAACTCTCTTTCCTTCAGTATTCCTTGCAGGATGTTAAAACGTTTAAAGTTGACTTAAATGATGAACACTAATGGTTTGGTGTCGGATTGTCTCCATGAAGGAATTTTCCTAACGAAAATGTTTTGTTGGCTGAAAAATAGAATTGAAACAGGACATTATTTTCAAAAGATGGCATCCAGGCTGTGTGAAGACACCAGAGAGGACCCAAACACAGCTTGTGGTTGTGGATGCTGTGTGGAGCTCACAGCATCGTATCAATAAAGTAAAGTTTGGAAAGCAGCGAGAGCCGAATCAAACGGGCTGAAGGTCAACCACTGCTTCTGAGAGAGTGAGAGATGTTAAAACTTTATTTCCATCAATACTGCTCTCTCTACAGCTCAAGTAAATCTACAAAGGCAAGTTACAAAAGATTCAACAGAAAGTCTCCCAGGAATGAAAAACTAGTCAGGATCAACGCTGTCATGGTGACAATGTCATCTTCACTGATGTCTGCCACGACATCTGAGCGCTGATGGTGCTGGTGCGGCGTTAGAAGCCGGGCAGCTAATCTCCCATCCTCCTCCTCTCCTCCTCCACACGCCCCCTCACCTACTGTCCTCACTGGACATCAACAGGCACGCCATTGTTTGGGCTGCTGGTGAACGGAATCTTACCATCTGTCTCCTGCTCTTCAAACACAATGACCCGTAATGAAAGAGGAGAGAAACAGCACAGATATATATTTATAGCCGACAAATGACATCTAGGTGGTGTCGCACCAAAGAAGCCCCCAGCAAGCTCACCTTTCTCCAAAGGTCACCACTCAATGACCCTGATCTCGGACTCTTCCACACACCATCAACACTGGTCACAACCTCTGACACACTTAGAGCTATTAAGAAAATGTGAAAGCTGCTATTTTTAAGTGATGTTTTTTTGATTAATTGTAAACTGTAAAAGTCTATTTAAATCCTTTATTTTCAACTGATCAATTACATGCTGTCGAACTTGAACAGCCAGTTCGTTGTATAGCAAATATTTATTTTAAAATACCACAATGCTTCGTAAAATAATGAAAATTATTATTATAAATGGAAATATATTATTGTAATTGAAATCCTTTATCATACAACAGTATAATTGAAAAAAATAAATAAATAAATAACCTATTACTTTTTCCAAACACGCCATCACTCAAATGTTCTGAAGAGTTTGTTTGTGTGTAAGTAGATTCTGTTCTTACCTAAGAACAAATCCAACATAAGATAACATTGGCGAATGCCAGAATCTTTATAAAAACTGCGTGAGGCGGGTTAAAGGACAAATTGCTTGAATTCTCAAGTCTGTAAAAGAGTGACACATCGAGCCTCTAGTGAAGAGTGAGTTGAGCCTCGACGATAAATCTTCAGTACACTGTTAAATCTAAATATTCCCCCCAAAAATGAAATCAGGTAGCACATCTCAAACTCAAGCCACATTTATCTTTTTTGTTCTGCTCGCTTCATCAAGAGCACATCGTTTCATCGTTGTATTTCGGCACAAAGCCTTCATCAGAGGATCTGAGGAAGCTCAGTTCACTAGAGACGTACAAAGGCAGAGTCGTTGCAAAATTAAGTTTCCATTACATCCATAAAGCAACCTTATAGGCAAAAAACTTAAATTGTTCTGCAATAACATTAGAATCATTGACAAGTGATGTGAATAACTAAAGACCGCAAGCCTGGTGAGATGTTCCCGGTCTGCAGTGAACTCACCGTTTAGTGAGTAGTAAGTGCCCATTTGTGCAAACTGGAGCACCTAATGCCCTATGGGAGGAGTGCATGCTGGGAGAGGAAGTGTGACTTTGGCCTTGGCCTCTTTTGCAAAGATAATGCTTCCCGCCAAAACGGTTCTGGAATGGTTAGAGGAACGCAATAAGAGTCTTGGCCTCCAAATTCCCCAAAACTCGATCCAAAAAAATATTTTTGGGAACAAGTCTGATCCCAGGGGGTTGCTAGTGTCTTGGCGCTCGATACCACGGCACACCTTTAGAGATCTTCTGGAGTCCGTGCCTAAGTGGACCGGAGCCGTTTTGGTGGCATAATTCCATGCAGGTAGTTATAATGTTATGGCGGATCCCTGTATTCTTTGACTTACTGACGATCAGGCATCACATCGATACACTCAGACAATGGTGACATAAGCAGCAGTCTAGGCTGAAGTGATAATAGAGTCTATTTTCAGTCATTGAGATGAAACATTGATCTCTGGGTTTCTTGAACACATCTCTTGTATTGGGCCCTTCAGCATTATGTGATGTTCTCCATTATTGATGGGTACACTTTTCACAGTACTGCACAAATACCACTAAAAAACTGTTAATTGCTATGTTTTCAGGCTGAATTTTTTTGGCATAAAAGCTCCAAAACTATTAGCTTTATTAGCTTTTCCAGCATTTAACCGGGTACCATGTCTTACATTTTTCGTTGACGGTTAATGTGAAGAAACTATTCCGACTCATCATCATTGTTTTCTTATACAGTGGATTATACTTTGCCTCTGAGGAGATTCAAAAATCAATGATATAAGAACAACATTTCTTGTATTATGCAAATTTGAGTTACTCATAAAGTGCTTAAGGCCATGAGGGCTTCAGGATGAGTGAAAGACTCTATTAAGTAAATGGGAAATAAGAATGCTTTGAAAATAGATCCAGATAGTCCATTATGTCCAAACAAAAACATCCGCTAACTGTGCAACTAATTTGAATCTGATCATTATAATATGTGTAAGAAATGTTATACGGAGGGAAACGATATATATAAACCAACTTTTGACTCTCTTCCAGATTTGGGTTGATTCTGGTGATAATGATATGGAACTTGCATGTAAGCACCAACATGCATTATCACTGCAGATGTTATAATCTGGCAATACGGAAACAACCTGTGGGAAGTGCACTAACCTTTAGGGTATTCTGTAAAATGAGAACTCCCAGTATTTGGTTGGAGACGAGAAACTGCCTTTTCTGATGGCTATTATGGGACTGGCACCACATTCAAAGGTCCCCCGCCAGTTTTAATGGTTTGCAAAAGACATTCTTAACCCAAGAAAACTAAATCTGCCTACATGTAAATCACTTCACTTAGTGCTTTACACAGTCTGTTCAAGTTCTGAGGATGTGACGCAGTGATGCATTTATGCACCCTTATGAGGCGAGGTTTTGATGTAAGGTTTTAACTCGTCAGAGTGTCAGTGTCGATTCATTCATCTCGTTAAATTGTAAATTCTTGAGGGGTTTTTATCTCGTAAATATACCGTTATCGTAAATTCTTGTTTATTATTGCTGTAAATTCTCTTTCAGTCATTCAGTCTCAGCAGAGTCATCAGCCACCAACACCAGTATCCACAGAGAGATTCAATCTTCATTACCCCTCCCTACTTAAATGTCTGGGCGCCAAAGACTTCTTAATGGTCTAATTATCACAGATCATCTGTTGTAATAAACATTCATATTTTCTTCCTACCGTCTCTCCTGAATAAAACGACAACATCCAATAATTGAAATGAATAAGAGCTACTGCAGCATAAACTGCAGAAATAAAAGAAATGTCGGTGGCAAAAAGGGGAGATACACCATATTACACAGGTTGTAATGTTATGGCTGACCAATAAATGAACAAAGATTTGGCAAAGCTAGTAGATATAGTTTTCGAAACATGCCACAAGAAATAACTGATAAAGTGCATCATTTAAATGTTGGGGGGGTGTAACTTTAACGGAATAAGAAAATGAATAATTGCTCTGTAATCTTTAAGCGCTCAGACACAGGCTGTTACCTACGATTCAATTATTGATGAATTGTATTTTCTTCCATGTCATTGGCAAAAAGGGGAAAGAACATTCTCTGACGTCAATCCTATGGAAGAATACAGATGTTCACAGATTGGCTGCTCATAATTCAGGAAGATGAACACAGTTTCATTTGAAGGCTGTGTTTTGATTTATGAGTTTTGCCATCATCTTAAGATTGTAGATAATGAGCTGGATTGAATCAGGAACAGGCTGGTGTAATGACAAACACCAACATGGAAGGAAACTTAATCATAATTGAAAGACAGACCTGTTTACGAAGCTTGGCTCCATACCCAGACTATAAATAACGAAGCCTCGGAGGAGGCGCTGGTTCAACTCAACGTCTCCAACCAGACCTGACAGGTGAGTCAAAGCTGATTTAAGATTTCGTACAGATCTTAACACTTTGTTAAATGGTTTCCGTCAAGGTCTCATTGGGTAAGACTGAACCTCAGCTTGTCCAAACAATTTGTACCTTTGCGCTGCTCATCCAAGGTTTTCCCAAAATTCACTCTTCCACAATTCTCCACCAGTAAATATAGATTTCTGTTTTCCTTCGGTTTAAAAATACACAAACTATTACTGACATGCAGTAGTTATACGCAATGGCAAGAATGTCAGTCATTGATGAAGGAAGGTTTGATTCGGCACTTGGAATAAATCGTCGCTGGATGAATTTTCCTCTCAGCTTAACATCAAAACCCTGTTGTGTGCATAAATGAAGTTACCGTCCCAGCAGTGGGAGATATTTCTTGTGTCTCGTAATCAAAAACACCAACAAACTGTTTCCCGACGAAAACCTAGGAGGGAACCAAATTAAACGGGAAACTCTTATTTTCTAAAGTGATGAAAGTATGAAGCATAAACGACAAAAAAGGAAGTTAAAAAAAGCCTAGTTTTTGTCTGAAAAGACAAAATCTTGTCCAGCCTGTTTTGCATAATTGGTGTAGATTCTCATTCATCAAGGTCCTCGAAGACTGAATCATGAGCAATAAGAGTACTTTTTTAAGTTGAAGATGTTTCATCTGGTCCAAGAGGCATGTGTATATGAATTATACTGTAATAGTTTGTATTCATGTCACAAGGGGGAGCTTTCTTTCTCACAGAAAAACACGGATTTTCAGACATAACTTCCTAACCAATGGTACGATTTAGTCCAAATTTGAAGCATAGAAGTCGATTTGAGGAAATCTATCTTGTATTAATCATATTTTCCTCCAGGAATTCTCATTTTACTCACTAGAGAGAACTTTTTAATGAAACATTTTTTCAGACCAAACTTCGCTTTGAATTTCAGGATTTCATTTGGGGGGGTTGCTTTTCGGCGATATACCCTTGCTGTCAGGGACGACAGGGTGACCCTAGTTTCTGTCAAGCTGGCTCAACCTATTGGCAGATTATTCAGCTCAATACAAGACAATTTGATTATATTTAAGAGTATTAGGCGTCTTTCAAGTATGGCTTGTGTGTTTTTGTTTACTACATGGAGGATTTCCATTCTCCTTCCACAGTTTCACTGAGATACCCAGGCAACTGGTCACAGCCGGAGCTTGTTAGCTGTTAGTTCTCCGAGCAGAGCTGTTATTTCTAACAGGCAGATAACAACTCTCTACGTTCTAACAATGAAAAGTGTGAGAGTGTGACTGTGAACTTGTTACATCGCTGCGTGTCTTCAGCAGTGCTCTGTCTCTGACGTTGTTCTTGGAGGTGAGATTTCCCCCGCTGGTGATGGCGGTCTTATACAGCGTGCAGCCGTAAGAATGACCGTTGTTATTGTTGATGGCAGATTCTCCATGCTCACTGGACTCTCGGTCCCAAAAAAGCTGAGAGAAAGCAAATGCAGACTTTAAAGCAAAAGCGTGCCATTTAAAACAGGTGTGTAATTGTGCTGCAGGGAGTCAGACCCATTTTATCTAAGTGCAAACACTCAAGGATGTCATGATTCCCCGCCAAACAGTCTCCCCTTGCTTCACTCAAAGTGATGATTTATCGAACCTAATGAAGCTTTCCTGTCTGGCATTCAGAGCAGTTCTTTTATTCAGCAACAACATATTTTGCATACCCTTGGGAGATGCATAATGCACTCTTCACAAGACAATAAACATTCCCCGCTATGACACAATTAACCACCTACCTCCAAACACACACTTACAATATCAAATTTGCACTTCCCACTCAGCCTGTCGAAAGCCACGGAGGGGAAAACGCCTGTCGGAACAAGGCCGTGTGGATGGTCAGGGCCAAAGTAATTGACGTCTCAGAGGGAAGGAAGTTATGGCAACGGGGAGTGAATAATTTATGCTGTAAGCAACTTCCAGACGCGCTACATCTGGTTGGAATATAAATGCATGTGAAGAGCGCGTTGTAAACAGGTAAACAAAAGCTGTTGACACAAAAGCAAGCAGATATGATGAAACCCCTCAAAACTGTTTTTCCTCTTTTTACCCGAGTTTTTTTCTTTTTTTGCTCGTTCTTCGTTTCCACAATAACCTACTTTGCAATCATAAAGCAGAGCACAGCTGATTACTGCTGGTCCCTTTGCAGGCTACCAGTGAAGTGAGGAGAGAATTCTCGCTCAGAGGCGCCTGTAGTCCATTAGGGATGAGTGTTACTTTACTTCCCTTTTCAGAATGATGGTCGTGAACTTTGTTCACCCACTTCTTGTCAAGAAATAAAATGATTCTGCAGCTACAGATGGTAGAGCATTATGCTCCTGTACTCATTCAGTACTCATTTCCTCAAATTTGGTGTAAGTCTTACAGTGTGTCGGATCTTCCGACTGAATCTTAAATAGAACAATGGGAACCTGAGTAAAAAAAAAGAGCTAATTTCATATAATGATCTACTGTATTTATTAATACATTATGGCTAGTTTTGCCTCCTTTGGCCGCAGGAATTGCAAACACACGCCTCTGATTTCTCTGGTGGTCTTTTGTAGCAAAACTGCTTTATTGCAGTCACACTTGAGGATTCATAAGCATGACCTGCTCTTTTCAGGTCCAACCACAACATATTGAGGAGGTCAGAATCAGAGGTGACTTCCTCTTCTGCTAAACAAGGGATTAGCCTTGTTTAGCCTCGCTGCATGACACATTGTGTTTGAGCTTCAACTCGCAGACTGATCTGACCTTCTCCTTTAGCACATTCATGGATCCCTCAGTTACGGTAAGTCATTATGGCTGTGAAGCAGCAAGGCATCCCCACAACACACAATCAAATTCCCTCCTTTACCCTTGACTGTAGGAATAATGTTCTTTTTGTGGAATGCTGTGTTTGTTTCACCCCAGATGTATCAACATTACACTCAGTCTATAGAATATTCTCTCAAAAGCTCCTCTGGTGTGGATGCCAGTCTTGCCCAGTGTCATTTGTATAGAGAAGACATGAATATTGGCCATTACTGAAGGGAGAGCGGTCTGAGGTTCCCTGGATGTTTCTACAGATCTTTTTGGCTTCTTAAGTGAGCTCCTCTGTGCTCTTGGAGTCAAAGAAATACAATTTCCCCACTCTCTTCTGGATTTTCATCTATTTTTGGCATAAAGAGCTAGTGCTGAGTCCTACAAAGCAACTTTCTGCTTCTGAAAAGCATGATGATATGTTGATTGAACAGGATTGGTAGTAATAATTTCGGAGTGTGTCTAGTCCAGCAGCAGCAGATAATAAATGCAGTTTGATAGTTTTTAAGAGGTCAAATATATTTTTCCCACATATGGTACTAGATAACCATGTTGGTTCTATACATACAATAATTTAAAACTAGTATTTAGGGTGTATTTGGATTTATACATTTTTAAACAAAGTTGCATATTACAAGATTGTGTACTACTGTGTATTATTGTGTTTTACACGGTCTTGTATCACATACACACAAAATAAAATAAAAAAGGAGGGGGGTAATATGCCTTTCTAAAGCTCTGTGACTTTAATCTTTTAACATTTTGATTCACTAAATGTCATCCTGGTTAATGTGTTGTAGATATCGTAGCTTATCACACACGTATGATAATGTTCAAAATTTGCATATCTATATATAATCTATCTATATATAGATAGATATATATCAAATATCAACAGGTATAAGAGAGGAGACTAGAATTTGCTCACGTACATACACTTTATAATAATACAAAAGATGAGTAGACCGATCCGATAGAGCCTGTGTGGCTGTTACTCTCAGACCTGTAAATACATAAAACATCAAGATAAAACATCATGTCTCTTTGGGTTGCTAACCTCGTCAGTGAAATGCAGACTTTCCCACGGAGACAGGTACCACTGGGTTAAAAAGAGCTTGACCACACCCCTCTCCTGAAGAGGGGGCGGCTCAGGGAGAGGTTGAGCTGGAAAACAAGGAAACCGCTGAGCGCCAGTTGTATTCTATCCATTGATTTTCAGGAAAGACGGATTGAAATACTGATGAGTGTTATTACATTTTCGCGTATGAAAAATGAAAGAGAGAGAGAGAAGGAACACCTCTGATATCGCCGGGCACCAATTTTGAAAATAACTCACTAGCAATTACTCCCAAGCTTTAAAGGTGCAGTGCACAAAAACATTGGCGGCAAACTCTGCTCACCCCACCATAGACAAGAATCTATGGTGGCTTTCAAGTCTCGAAATAATGTATTCTGTAAAAATATAGGTCAAGCCTAACATGTAAGGCACCAAATATTTCTGTATTGTGGTAGCATCGACAGTCGTGCCAATGGTTCTGACAAAAAGTGCAGTCAGGGCAGAATAGAGGTCCAACGTAAGGATCCTCCTTCACTGCGAGTTGGTGCCTAGCCCACTGAGGTAGCCAGCAACAACTTATTCATTACCTTTTACTTTGATCATTTTTACTGACAAAGTGTTTTTTCATCGTCTTTCTGCAACTTCAGCCAAAGAACATGAAACACCCTCTCTAGAGCCAGTCGCTGGGCTAATGTAGAAACATGGTGGTGGAAAATGTCGGCTTAAATGAACGAGGATCTAAAACCTCGTTCAACACAAACATTAAAAAAACGTTCCATTTTCAGCTGATTATCCACAAAAAAAACATACTTACACATATTATATTCCATTTATTCAAAGAGATAACCCTACATTTAACACACCTCCCCATTAAGAAAAGGCCATGTCTCCATCAGTGTGATATTTCTAGGGTTTGATTACCTAAGAGATTCTACCTTCCAACCATTTATAAAGCCTTGACTTGTAGAGGAGTCATCAGGGGACAACCGTCCTTCAGCAGGCGGGTTGACCTTTATCCACACAACTCTCTACTTTCCTTAATCCTCTATTTACCCAATTGAGATCTTAAGAATTAAGAAGATCTTCTGTGGATCCAACACATCAACTTCAGGCCAAATTGTTCGCTCGCTGTAGCGGGACAACCAATCAATGTCATTTCGATTCCACCTGTCTTTGGTTATAGTACTGTACCACATTTGTAATCTTTATAGTGGAAATGTCAGCCTTTTGAAAAGTCACATTTGTTAGTTGGGCGGTCACAAAGACAACCAGTGAGCAAACTAAAACTAAAACAACTCATTTCTAAGAGAGAAAAACTACCAATAAAAGGAGACCATTGTGTACGTTTATTGACTTATTTAGGATTTAATGCAGATAGGAAAACAGATGGAGGTGATACCAGCCTGAATGGATCACTAGTAATCCTTCATTTTCCTGGGAGATTTCATGGCAGACAAAATAACATAGTGGATTTTATAGGGAACCAATCTGAGCGCAGATGGTGTCATTATTATTCCAGAGCCATTACATCGTGCAATCAACATTCACCTCATAATGACACGCTACAGCAAAAATGGTGTATTTCAATTGTTTAGAAAACTTGCATAGACTGAAATTTGCATCCACACAAGAGAATAAAGAGAAAGAAAAGAGAAAACTGCTTTCTAGACTTCAAGGTTTTTTCTTTCACCCAAAAGCAAACAGAAACTTATCATTTTAAGAATATTTGCTCAAGACCCAGGAATAAAAACATAAGGATGACAACTCATAACCATTTAGACTGTTTGAATTTGACTGCAAAATCATTTACTAAAACTTCGAACTACTTCTGAGCTGTCGAGAGAATCTACTCAACCAGCTTGTGGAATGCAAAATGGACAATGTTAACACCTTCAGTCTGTACTGGTAGTATATTTTCTACTGCACTGATTTGCCAGTTGTTCTTCCTTTGGTCTGGAGGATAGGTCATCATGGGACACCAAACCTTCACCTGAGTGTGTCGCACCTTATCCATCCAACACCGTTGAGTTGATGGGTCGGCAGTGGCCGGCAAAGCATTTTTCCCTCTCCTTTAGCCTTCCAGTTGGCGTCTCTGCCTTGATATAACATCAGGTCCATTCCCACAATTAAAAACATGCCAAATGCCATAATGATCCGCCCTGTTATATTTAAAAGTTCCTTAGCCTCAGTGCTGGATGTGATATCCATTTGTTGTAGACCCAGGAACTAAGGGATCCCTCGGATTTTGGTGCACTGCCCGCCCAGGGAACCCCATCTCACATGAATCACTCCCCATCTACACTCTGGGTCCGCTCTGATGTCTGTGAGCCCTACTGCACTCGCATGAATAATTCCCCAATGGTGACTTCACACGCCTCCCAGGTCCAAGATTTTAGCCTGGGCCTACTCTCCTTGTCCAAATGCACCATCCAAACTCCCTCTCTCATGAAAGCCCGTGGGCATTGTTAGCCCATTACTCATGTGCAACTCTCATCTCCTAAATGGAACTCCACTACTCTTGCCTAGAATGTGCGGAATCTAATAAAACGATGAAACTATGTGATGGATTCCCCACATCAAAGCCTACATCATCCCACATTATCCACATAACCATGTGAGGGAAAGACAGCTGGGATGTGTTGCTCAGGAGGAGAAACATGCTGGTAAAGTTCAAAGATCAGATTTAAGACTTTTGACTGAACAGCCGGAATCCACGGCAAGTTCAGCAAAAAATAACACCACAGGGAAAAGAGGAACTGACGATCTGACAACCCAACAATAATAAAATAACAAGCTGATCTAATTATAGAATTGGGTCACGGGTTTGTGGATGCAGAATAAAGCCTCTTCAGAATCACTCCCATATCCAGGCCACTGCTCATTCTCCAGCAGACTACAAAAGACAAGGATGTATCATTCAAAGGCAGCCTCTCCAACCATCTCCAACCACAACTATGGGCAAGTGATTACATTGTTGTGCTGGATTCAATCCCAGATTGTTAAAAGCTACATTTCAAGTCCTAGCCACCAAACACTGAACACTTCTGCCCCGACCACAAACCTTTGTTTTGCCAATAAAGAACACTTCATAAGCAACAAACACAATTAGGCCTAGTTTGTAATTTTCACATTGGGTGGTAATCAAGGGCCTCTTGGCTTGGGCTCAGAATCTAACACACACAAACACACAGACACAGACGCACGTGCACAAACAAAAACCCGCATCCAATCCGTGCTTGTAATTATGCAAAGTTATCCTACTTTAGCCAAAAGAGAACAGGTTCTACAAGAGGAATTAACTTCAGTGGGGAGATGAAAGGGAAGAGAGAAAGAGAGGCAGAAGGGGCCGGTTTTTGCAACAAGACACACAAAACTCACTGTGGTAGTGGCTGAATAAATTCCTCAGAAGATGGTACTCGGTTGTGTAATCCCCAGCCTGGGATAATGGAGCATCGTAATCTGAAAGATAATGTGCTATCAGGACAGTGTGCTCGGGAGGCGGGGGCTGGGAGAGCCAGAGATGCCTCTTACTGTGGCAGATGCTTTCACTGTGCTCCCCAATCAAACATCTTGAGACAGCAACAGACCAAGACACATTTTGGCTTATCTTGACACAAAATGGAGCAGTTTGAAGGGGAAAAAAAAAAAAAAGGGGGGGGGGGGGGGGAAACAAAGGTATGTAACCCGCCAAGGGTGTCCTTACTGCAGAGCGATTTTAGTAATTCTCCTCTCCCCTCAAAAACAAGGTCATACCAATGTTGCCTACCTTTAGGGAGACATAAAATCCATTACACTATCTTTAATTTACATTTCCCATGGACTTTATTGGGTGATAAATCCATCGGTGTGTTCCTGCATGTTCAATGGTCAAACTAACGACAGGTCGGGAGCCTCAGGAATGGAGATTACGCCATCTACAGACATTTCAAATGCTCTGATCACGTTTTAATCAACGCATCATATTCACGTGTTTTTCAAGCACTCACGCTCATACTTTACTTTGTGGACTGTATTTCAAAAAGGTGATTGTTTGATGATTAGGCGTTAATCTTAGGATCATTTCACCCTACTTTAAAGCAGAATCAGCGGGCGTTCAAAAATAGAATCAGAAGGGATTTTTCTACATTTAAGAATGAAATTTAGTACCAAATCCTGGTGGCATGAATCAGCTTCTTTCACACAAATCAGCCATAACATTAGAACCAGTGACAGTAGAAGTTGTTGTAACCATCACACCAGTCAGGGGTTGGGATATCTTTGGCATGAAGTGATAATTAGTGATAAAGACTTTGGTATAGACCTGCTCTTTCACCTTGAGCACCTTGAGAAAACTGCTGTTGTGAATTGGCACTATATAAATAAATATTGATTGATGATTGATTGAAGTGAGTATTCTGTCCTGAAGTCTATGTGTCGGAAACTGGAACAATGGGCAAACGGCTATTTGACTTGATCAGAGCATGTCCAGAACAGCTGGTGTTTTTGGATGTTTGTAGATTCTCAGGTTTCCAGGTAATGGCAATCGTTAAAGGTTGAATGCGAAACAAATGGACCTATTGTTTAGACTTGCAGCGGCTTCACCTGTCATCCAAGAGGCTTCCTCAGTTCTAACTGACTTGTCTAGTCAGGTATTACCCCTCCATTGAGGTGTTTGATACAAGTCACCGTTGTCCCAAACGACTCACATCAGCGATAACTGGTCAACTCTTGTGTCCTAATGATTCTCTATGTATCAAAGCCCCCAGAGGAGTTGAAATACCCGAATACCCGAGTCAGCTAGAACTCCGGAATCTTCTTGTATGAGGGGTGAAACGTCTTCACTTTTAGTTGGGTGCTCCTGTTTTGCAGTAAGTAGTAGCTCCCAAAGTGGTGGATGGCTTTAGCTCAGGGGTTATTCCACTTAACAGAAGGGAAGTGGTTCCATCAAAAGCCCCTGATGTCTACATGCCAGAAAATATTCCCTTTGCCCCACTTGTTTCTGAAGTCTTTCCTTGTGTTCTGTCTGACAAATGATTTGAGCACCGTTCTGTCTGACGGTGGAAGATAACCGGGTCACGACCAAGGCCAGGAAAAATATCACTGACCTTATACGAATGAAACTGGGACAATCTGTCTGAAAAAATTCAGGGATTAGACTTGAACCCGAGGGGTGCCGGGATCCTCTCTGTTATAACAGACCTGTCTGTAATAAACCCACATATTTAAATAAGTACAACTGAGAATCCTCCAGTTACTTCATGTTCCTCAAATGATCAGAACACAAGATTTTCTTCATCAATACAGAATCCCAAGTTGCTCCCAATGGCTGCCTAAGTGGGGTATGAACAATGGTATCGCCCCTTATGAGCAGATGGCACCCTGCATTGTAGCCTCTGCCACCATTGTAAAAATATTTGTGTAAATGGGTGAATTCTGGCTGGTTTTGTAAGGCACTGAATGTTTGTTCTCATAATAAGATGTCAGTGCATCGCTGAGCTGTTTTAGAGGACCTATATAACATAAGGCTGGTGGTTTTGCTGTTATGGCTGAATAGGAGACAAAATATTATAAACCAAAGTATCCAACAAGTAATTCGATTATTCCAATGCAAAAGCATCGTTTATATGTAGACTCGATACACATTCCATAGCTGGTCACCATAGCTTTCATAGTCGAAAGGCCTACAGCAAGTGCCCCATTCATGAGACCAAAATGTGTCCAACCGTGGAACATGTAGAGGTTGATGGACATTTTCATTTCAAGCATCTTTTTGACCACTGGTATGAAGTCTGTGAAAGGAAGTTAAAGAAACAACATTTTTTTATTTAATATACATTCCATAATTCAGTTTTCAAATATAATCACTGAATAATCCAAGAGAGACACATTTAAAGTTTTACAGTCAGAGCTGTGAATAAACATAAGGGAGAGAAACATCAGCTTAACTCCAGCAGGACAAAGTGACTTTTTCAATAATCCCATTTCCCTCAATTTCCCTCCATTAGAAATATGGATAGACCACTGCCACACATCCTATTACAGGTGTCTGTAATTCATTATGGGGTAATGCTCGTACCCATAAAAATCCCCTACCTCACCGCAAATCAAAGCTACCTACATTTCGCAGTGAATATAGAAGAGCTGTAGTAATTAAGTATTCAAATTGGGCTCAAGTGGTCAAATTGGACTGACTTCAATGATTTGAATCAAGGGCGTAAGCCTCAAGTAAAATTAGGAAGTGACAGACGCAGCTAGACTGGGCTGGTTTCACGGCTGGAGTACTGGCTTTAACCAACCGCTGGCCGCGTTACATTGAACCGTCAAGGACAAGGATCCCCTATGCATGTTCCACTGCTGCTCCTTTCATATATGCAACACTTTATATGTGTGAGAGGGTCCTTCTCCCCTGCCTCCCTGAGGAGGGGATTCATATTGAAGCCATTTCTCATTTTCTGACGGCACCCTGCATTGGGAATGACACGGGGAGTACAGAGGAGAAAGAGGCTCTGCCCCTTGAATTAAGTTGTTCTGAGAGCACTCAGGACGGTGATGGCAAGGTATGTGATATACATTTATGGTGATTCCATAAATATCATCCTGCATGTGGACCATGATATTTGGTTGGTATGAGGGATATACTGTCAGGTATGGATTACTTAGCAGCTCTTTTACATGATGTTCTAAGTCTTACGCATGTTTAGGGTCTTATGCAGGCAGCAAGGGTTATCAAATTATCTTCTGGCGTGTGCATGTGACATGTCTCGGAAACAACTACAGAGCTTAGTGTCACAATGTTTACACCATTCATCTGCCATCTACCCATTACAGTCTAAACCGGCATTCATTTGAGAGGTGATTATTTTTCCAAGTGCCAGTAGCTATAAAAGATGAGCATTTGTCCACTCAAGTCGGTGATGATGATAAATAACGGTCAGGTCAAGAACCCGTGGGGGACGATGAGCATGCAGATGAGTATCCCTGAGCTGGTTTCTGAGTAAATCTTAGGTTGAGAACAAAAAACTATTGCATCAGCAGCCACCATCCGGGTGGCCAGTCTCATAAGATCATGCAGGTGAAGAGGACCGGTGTGGAGGTCCTGGGCTGCAGTGGTTACACGTGGAGCTGTGGGGCTGGTTTGCTGTACCGCAAAAATGCTCAGAAATGACATCAGAGACGGCTTGAGGAGGTGACATGAATATTCAAACTTCACAGGGAACAGCTGATGATCATTCCTACCGCCAGCGTGACAATTACATTCCGTAGTGGTCTTTTAATGTGACCGGCCAAAAGCCCACATGTGCATTAACGGGGCTGTTGATGTGCTGCACCTGTCAGGTGGGTGGAATCTCTTGGCAAAGGATACATCTATGCTGACATGGATTTGACCAGATTTATCCTTCAAATCTGACAGAAATGCATGCATGCATGAAATATGTATGCAGCAACATTGATAAACCAGGGTTCAGGTATTATTCATCTCTTAAATGGAATGAGCTGCAAACTATCCTCAAACTAAAGCTTCATGTTTCCAATCTCACTCTACTTTGTGATTTTTATGAATGATTGTTTTAACTGTATTGATTAAATCCTTGTTGTGTTGTTTGATCACTGTTTTCTTGTCAATTTTTACACTTCTCTCTTGAAATACAAGTCTTTGTGTCAGTTATTCCATAAGACGTCACTAAAAATCAATTAGAATACACTATATTGTGTGTATATAATAAAGTGTATAACACTATATTATACACTTTAAGATCATTCCTCTTTCATATTCAGGTGTGGCATGTTTGTTATTAAATAATTATGTATAGCCTCGGCCTTATAAAACGCTGTAGCATCAAATTTATAGTAAATTATACAATGATACTGTATTTTTTCATCAACAGAAATGTAATTTCATGCAGCCATGGTGTATAACTGGAGGTAAACACATATAAATACAGAGGAAATGGAAAGGGGAAGAATTCCACTCAAGACTGTTCAGCAAAGTGTAGAAAAACAATAATATTAATAATAATAATCTTTATTTCTAGGGAACATTTCAAAACCTTTGCCTAGCCTGCTTCACATCCCCAATAAAATAAAACAACAAATGACTCACAGACGACAATATAGAATAAAAACAATTATTAAGAGGAAACTAAAGTGAAATCATGGCTGACACAAGTATGAAGCATGAAGGGATTTAAAAATAGATATCTGACTCACTGAACTGATTCCCCCTGTCATATTGCTCCAAAGCCAAGGGGCGCTGACTGCAAACGCTCTGAACTCTTTGGTTTTCAGTTGGACCATTGAATAGATAGAAGACCTTGAAGAACGGGCTGGCGAGTTCAGTATTAAAAGTCAGAGATACATCAAAGGGGGGGGGGGGGGGCATGTAGGGCCTTAAATGTAATCAGTAAAACCGAAAAATTTATCCTATACCACACGGGAAAGAGGCTAAACCACAAGTTGTTTGATCTAGCCTCTTCATTCTTTTTAGATTCTGGACAGTCTGGAGTCAACCGATGGTTTTAAATATTCAGGCAGGTAAAAAAGCTGATGATAAAAATGTGTTTAAAACGTGTTTAAAACTGCAGTCTTTAGAACTTTCTGCGCCTTTTTTTTTAAAGATACTATGAGACTGCACAGGTTTTACAATCTGCTGAGACAAAAAGCAAAGAAACCGGCACACAGACTTTTTTGATGGTTGGCGCCCACAACCTACCACGCATGAAAAGTAAAGAAGTCTCCAGCAAAGCAAAGGAAGAAATGACCATATGCTAAGCTTTAGAGAGAACTGAGTGGGATACGTGCCTTTTGTGAAGGAACCGTATCATTAGATAGACTGTCTGACTCTGTAAAATGTATGTTGCACAGCCACCACAGCGGCCAGTTTGTCCTCACCTTGTCTTACCTCTGGCAGAGAGGCTGCTTTATTATCCGCTAAAAAGGTTTGTCTTAAGCTGCTTCTACCCTAAGGCACTGAGACTCTGTCCTCACCTCACGACAGTCTGTTTTATCATTAGAGACTCTGTATTGGCTCGTAGCACAAAAACCTGTCTTATTCCAGTCTCAAATTAGCCAGCATTATCGACTATTTATACAGAAAGACACAGTTTCACCTCAACAGATGCTCCGCCGGCATAAATCTCTCATCCCACTATAAACACACCCGACTTTCTCCGAGGGAACCTGCAGAACTCTTGTGAAGAAAACTAGCAGAAGCATTTTAAGAGTGTCTTACCCTCAGCTGAGAACACATGATGCCGTCCCCCCCAGAGGTCGAACCAGCCGGACCAATACTCCATCACCATCTTAGGCCTCAAAGGCTGGCAGAGGAAAAACGCTGGGTGTAAGAAGCATCAGGGACAATTACAGTCAAGACTTTTGAATGCATTTTGTTGACTAACTATGTCGCTTAGATCCTTACGCTTTTCCATCTTTTCCAACTTCAAACACGTCAACCTCCAGTCAAAATTTCGACTTGCTACCTGCCAAAATTACCTTGCTACGTAGCTGTATATCCCACTCACCGGTAGATGCCCTTGCGTTCATCTATAAATGGTTATTATGTTATGGCTGATCAGTGTATTATACGTTTAAGCCGCAAATACACTCTGATATGATAGCAAACCGATTGTCATCTCCCAATCCCTTCAAAAGTAAGCTGCAGTGCCTTGAAAAAGTCTTGGACCCCCTCCTGATTTCATCTACCTGTGTATCTAATATCAAGCTGTGGTACATCTTCAAACCGAATTTAAGATCAAATGAAAGCAAACCAAGTGAACACAAATCCAAGTTTTGAAGGATAATTGTATCCTTGAAGTTTATTTAACACAAACTCATTCCTTGTGGAAAAGTAGAAAGTAGTAATAAACTACATCAAAAACACATGTGTGTATGCGTATAAAAGCCATCACCAATGGAGCTCAGATACTGAGATTCCCGCTGATTAAGCAGGAAGTTTTAATGCGCTCACAAAAGTATATTTATTTGAAAAACAGAGACACAGCTTCATCAGAGAAGGAGAAAACTGGCGTGGGAGAGAATGAAAGTATCTGATAGTTTGACAGTATTTTCTATGAATATTGTTGTGATATTCATAGATGTTATTGTCCCCTGCATTCCCCCGGGGATGAGCCGGAGAGCATTGCCTGACGTAAGCCGGGACTGCTTCTACTGCAGCAGCAAATATTATCCGAATAAACTTGATGGATGGCAGATGAACTTCACTTTGTTTTTAAACATATTTATTATATCAGTCACCGGCTTTTTCTTAGAAGCTTTAATATAAAATATCCGACTGATGTTGAAGAAAAAGCATCCGTTTAAAAAAGAAAAAGAAAAAAGAGTCACACTTTTTCCGGAATGTGAGAGACTTCTACGGTGTGAGATGTTTGAGTTGTACGGTTTGAGAATGTCATTCAATAAATCATGGGTTAAAAGCAGGTTCAATCTGGGTCTCTCAATCCTCTCCTGACATCAATCTATTAAAGTGACAAAGGATTGACGGATTGAGCTCTGCTTCAGGCTCAGGCAGAGGAGGATTCAGGAGCAACCTTGGGCTTCCTTCAGGTAAACCTGCCAGCAAACAGGTTATTTCCACAGAAAAGTTACTGCGTTAACTGAGTCAAAGCTCAACTTATTCCGCTCTCTGGAACGGAAAACCTGACTGTCCCTTTTCTCAGGCTTAACCAAGTCAGTTTCCCTTCAGCCTGCTTCTTAAAAAATAGTCACAGATATCTCAGCGAAACATTAAAGCTCATCTGAATCAACACCTCTTGAGGCCCGTCGGAGGATTTGGGAGGAATATTCTATGGACTATAAATGTTTGAGAGACTGGCTGGCATAAACCAAACACAGCATTCTACAATAAGAGTATTATACTTCCAATAATTCCTCGATGTGTTATTATTAGATCATAAAAATACTTACACTTCACATCAATCAACAATGAATGCAGTGGGACGTGAATAAAGTCACTTGTATTTCATCCAGATATTTGATTTGGTTCTCATTCAGTTTCTGGAAATTGAGGGTTTCTAGAGCTTTAGACAAAAAAAGGGGGGGGGGAACAATAGTGTAACAACGAGGCAACAAACTGCAAAAGCTTACCTCGCTACATACAGTAAATTAAAAAGTGGGTTGAGAAATATGAGGATGTTTTCATATAAATATGATCTTTGTAATGGCTGATGGTTTGCAGTCATAATAAAGACAGAAATGCTTCTTGATGAAGAACAAACGGCCGTTAAAGTGAGCCGTAATAGTCAAAAAAGGTGTTCAGGAAATAAATAAATAAACAAATATAACTGGCAATTTCACACAACTAATGTCACGGCACTTCATTTTTTTGCAAAACCAGGAGCCGAATAATGTTTTAGTCTCTTGTGGTTACGTCAGGTAATAAGGGTAATAAAAGAGTTCTTGCTAATTCTATGGTTAGGGTCTAATGTTAGGTTTAGGAGTATTATGACTCAGTTAAATTAAATATTTGCCATGCAGGTGCATTGAAATAGCAAGTGAATAAAATGATAAAATGATAAAAAAAAATTTAAATAAATAACGTCAGAATCTCATCATCTGGTATTCCGATGTTTATCTCGGCATGCAGGCAAAAATAACAAATTACCGTTGACACTCCGCAGGATCCTTTGTGTGCAGAAACGGTTTCTCTTGTTGCACTCACCGACCGCCATACTGTGTATATGTGTGTATATGTGTGTATTTGTTTGCTAGGCTGTATGCACAGTCTTGTTTGCCTGTCTGACCATACCTCCGCTCACTCGCCCAAGCTTTAGTCCGCCCGCGTTGTCTGAGGTTAGCGGCGGCTCTTTGATGCCCCTTGACAATAACGCCGGCAAAGAGAGGGGATTATGGAGGCAAGTAAACAAAACAGTGGAGGTTCTGTCTGAAATATTATATCATACTATAGCAGGAGAGCAAGTGGGTAAAGAACAGTCTGGAAAACAAGGTAAATAATTCCTCTCTGCTACTAATTATTGTTTAACTCGATTCAAAATGTGCTTTCTTACATTCTTGATGAAAGGGATGTAGTCCACGTCTTTGGCATAGGAGCCATATTCGTTCTCCACTTGGACTGCGATAATTGGACTACCCTTGGAGTACTGCATATTAATTAGACAATAAATAGAGGACACAAGTTACAGCCTGGGACCAGCTCTCGACCCTGAATACATCTGAATGTTAAAAACACTGTGAAATGGAAATCAGCGCGGGTCCCATGATAAATGCAGCTGATAAAAAAGGAAACATGGCAGTGGGACTATTTAGTTATAATAAAAACAGTATAATAAACTTTATTTTTATAGCACTTTTCACGGTTACAAACTGCTTTACAGTCAATATACAATAAAATACATGAAGTGATTAAGTTTGTGAGTTAATCAGTAAATCAGTTTGTTTTACTATGTGAAAAACAATAAAACAAACAACATGAATTGATCAAGAACTAAATTGACATCAATAAAACAGGGATGCATGCATGGACCATCCCAAGAACAGACTAGATTAAATAATAATGCACTTATAATGAGCTCTACACTGTCGTCCCTGACAGCGAGGGTACATCCCTGAAAAGCCCCCAATCCCCCTGATTGAACTCCTCAATTTAAATGTGAAGTTATATCTGTTTTTGTAAAAGAATATCCTTGAGTTTATTCATATGCAGCAAATTTGGACTAAATCAGACCAATGGTTGGGAGGTTATGTCCGGAAAACTGTGTTGTTTTGTAATCAAATAAATAATAATGAAAAACTCCCCCTAGTGAGTAAAATTGAAACTATTATACTAAAATATGATACATGCGAGATTGATTTCCTCGTGTCTAATCATCTGCAACAAATTTAGACTTAATTGGACCAACAGATAAGAAATGATGGCAACTTCCCTTTATCAAAATCAATCCAGTTCTTCCTCGCACTAAGGTCTATACGAATAAAATAAAATATGACAATTAGCCTTAAAATAGTTTGAGTTATCGTTGTTGACATTAATAATCCGTAGCGGCAGATGCGGCGACGACAATTCCATAACATCCCGAACTTTTCAGGGGTGCAATTGTTTTTAAATCTCATAGGTAAAATGGAAAACAGCTGATGTGGAACAACTCTCTTCATGAGCTCATCATAGAAGGAGTCGACCGCCTCAGTGAATCCTGGGTAGGTCTTCCTCAGGCTCATGTTTTGATCTCGTAGTAGCCAACCGAAAGATGGTTTTAAAACAAAAAAAGTCCAAAGTAGTAACACATCACAGCAGATCTTGTCTGAGTTCTCTTTGGGTTTGACTAAGACCAGCCTAAGTAGGGCATTCATAAAGTGTTAAAATGGGCCAATCGTTCTTCACTGCCAGCCAACAGAAGCCGTTTTGATGATTATCAAATGGATATTACCTCAACCACAAATTCCCTGAGGTCAAAACAACTCTTAAAAGTACCTAATCGCAGTTTTTTTTGCCTCGAACATTCACCCGACTATCTGTTGTGATCTGTTGTGATCTGAGTGAACTAAATGGATTCATCCTATCGTGGAGATATGCTTGTCAGAATTAATCTCTGTTCTCTCTGATGCCTCAACTCAAGCCTGGTAACTCTTCACTGCCTCTGTACTGAATCTAATAGTGTGGTAGCATAAAAAGAATGAAGGCTGACCTTGAACGGGACAGTTTATGCATCTTATACACAAACAGGCCATAAGATAATAACCACCAGCCTTGTATTGTGTTGGTCTCTCTTTTGCCACCAAGGCAGTTCTGACCAATTGAGACGACTCCACAAAACCTCCAAAGGTCTGCACTGGTATCTGGCACCAAGATCTTAGATCTCTAAGTTTTGTAAGCTGAGCGGCAGAGCCTTCGTAGATCCGACATATTTGTCCAGCACATCCCACTGATGCTGGATTGGATTTGGATTTGGATCTGGCGAACACCTTTTCCTGTTCCTCGGGCCATTCCAGAACCTGCCACTGCCATGAAGAAATACAGTTTCCATGAAAGTCTGCAATAATGTTTCAGTAGGTGTCAAAGTACCTTTAAAAGAATGGCAGGTTCAAAGGTTCAAAGCAGAACAATGTCCAAAGCATCCTACTCCCTCCCCTGGTTTGCCCCTGGTGCCATCTCTTCCCTAGGTTAACAACTAAAACCTATCCAGCCATGTTAAGCAAAACATGATTCAACAGATCAGGAATAGCTTCTTCCATTGCAACCCGACCCAGTTCTAATTCTGACCTGTTCATTGTAGGTACCTTGAGCAGTGAACAGGGGTCGACATGGGTACCTCGACTGATCGGCAGCTACCCAGCTCCATACACTACAATCTCTATCGCACCTCGTATCCTGACACCTTTCCATCAGAACCAGCATCCACTATTTAAACAATTGGTGCTATAGTAGCTCTTCTGTGGGACCGGAAAACATGGACTAATCTCCTCTCTCCGCTCTCACCAATGTGGCTTCCCTTACCCCTTTTTGTTGCGTACTACCCAACCCACTCGTCTAGCCACCACCTTGGTCCTTGTCCTAGTGGGTCCGATTTGTTCTCTTTTTATTCTTCCTGCCTTCATCCCAAACTTCAAAGACAAAATATAAAGCTGCAGCCTACCCACTGACAGGTGTCACTGTAATGCTGTTCTCTTCACCCGTCAGTTATAATGTTATGGCTGATGGGTGTGGAAAATTATAAAATAGACTGATTTCACAGAGACAGCTTCTTAGCAACACGTTGGATCGATTAGACCATAGAGACGTTACACTTTCACATAGCTACAGAATGACTACTTCTCCATGAGTGAAGTGGATTTAGCCCGCAGCAGAGATAACGCTTACAAACAGATTACCCAACTGAAGATTTCATTTCTAAGCCAATTTAAGGGATTAATTTGGCACGCCAGAGTCAATTTTTAAATAACGCATTACAATGTTATCATGGCTGTCAAGCAGGTACAAAACATCTGCAAGGGCAATGCTTAGTTGGGAATCTTACCTGGGGAGACCACCCATGTCCCATTCTGCACAGATGTACGGTCCTGGATGCAGGATCACCCAGAGGCCCAGGCTGGCTGCAAGGCTGAAGTATGCTCTAAGAGAAGGGTGTAAATGTGGAAAAGCTGCTGTGAACAGAGTCTCTTTATTACCAATACAGTTAAAATGTTAACAGAGGACAGAAAATCATTCTGCCCTAAAAATAAAGCAGGTGTCCACTTAAGGATCATATCTCATTTTCTATTTTGTGTTTTCCAAGCACTATACTTGACAGCAAGCGGCAGATTTGATGGATCCATGCCATTGTAATCAACAAATGAAGAACCATTAACCGACTGTGCGCACTAATTAAGTTAATGAACTCATTTCTTAAGGGTGAACGCACATTCTCAGCAGCAGCCAATCAGTCAAGCCCCGCTGAAAGCCAACCCTGCCATCTGCAGGAGTTCTGCAGCTCTGCAACAGAGAATGTGAACCCATCCATCATCTATAAACACTTAGCCTTGGACAGTGCCAAGGGGCTGGAACATATCCCAGCTGATGTTGGGTGAGAGATGGGATACACCCTGACCAGGAAACCAGTTCAACACTTAGAAAGACCAACAATTAGTCACACCTATGGGGTAAGTAGTGACACCGTAACCTATTTAGCATGACTTTAGACTGCGGGAAAAAGCTGCAGAGCCTGAATGGAACCCACAGAGAAACACAGAACGTGCAGAAAGACTCCAGAGAATGTCTCACTGTCATTTTTACGTACTCTAAATCCAGCTCATCCTCAAAGTTGAACACCCCTCGCTGAGGTTCGTGCAGGTTCCAAGGCACTTACCTGAAAAAAAAGTTAATAAAAGTGAATTTATTAAAAGAATAATTACTCAAATTCGGTCAGTTCTACTTGTCTTTTGTCAGTTTGTGTTTTATCTGTCTGGCATCTTCTGCAGTAGACCAGAAACAGTGGCGTGAAAAATTATTGGTTTCACCTGATTTCTTCTTTTTTTGTTTGAGTCTCACTCTAACCCATGAAAATTAAACATTAAACATAGGAAAGCTGAACTAACACAGTTTTTAATTATGCGCCCAATGGCAGGTTTTGGGGGCGTTAGTAGGTACAACTGCAACCAAACACTTCTAGTAAACGGACATCATCCAGTGAAAAGTTAAGACATGGGCACTGACTTTTTTTGGTGACCTGAATGACCTTGCTGTTGGAAGAAGTTTGGAAGGTGGGCCTCTTCTGTGAAGGTTCGCAATTATTCTAAGTCTTCTCTTGAACGCCTACAGGTGGATCTGTGGAGTGCAAAAGCTTTTGAGATCGACTGTATTTTTATCAACTTCTTCCTCTTCTCTTCTTTCTCTTCGTTTGATGATTTGACATGATTTTGCATGACATACACACCAATACATAAGAAACCAGGAGGGCTTAATACTTTTCACAGCTCTGCTCACTGCACGTCACCTAAAAAACACTTCAAATACTGAAAAATGACAGAGGCCAACAGAAAGACATAGACTTCATATCCATTATTGCCTTCGCCAAGGAAGGAGGTTGTTTTTCATTGTTTGTTCGTCCCCATCTGTCTGTCCATTACGAGACTACGGAAAGTAGCGTTTAATGCCCCTGGGCATTAAATTTTGCCCAGGGGCTTGTTTTGTCATGTCCTACAGATGATTGGGTATCGGTGAAGTTACGTAGTTACGTATATACACGTTTCTTTGCTCTTACTTTGCCTTCCTTTAATTTATGTCTCATTTTAGGTTCTACATAATGTCCCTTTTTGGGACGAGTGCTGAAAATGAGCATCCGCTGTAAACACAATGATCCTAACGTGAGAAAGTTTTATCTATGCATACTGGATCTGTCCCTGTCAAACACATTATAAATCAATAAATACAATTTTGGCCAAATTCGAAGAATGCAATTTGTCCCACAGTCAGTCTCTATCAGATGGCAGCTTCCCATAATGATTTAAAATTAAACTGTCAAAATTGTGACAATCTTTCCGGAGTTCCGCAAGAATGATTCATGACATGTAATATTTTCTCTGAATTAAAGATTCAAAGACTTCTAATCATTTCTCACAACTCAAACATTATTTGCCTCACCACAGTTTTCAGCTTTTTGTTTAAGTGACGTTGTTAATTATTTCTCATTAAAAAAGGTTCTACGTGGACATAGAAATATGAGATGTTTTCTAATGTGTGATGTTGTCTGGCTGGAACAACAACATGCAACAGTCTGTCCCTTCTTTCAAACAGACATACCTCAAAGGAAAGTTTGCAAATACATAACTTATAATAACTCTGGTTGGTTTGTTGTGTGTTCGGTTGGTTGTGTGGTTGGTTGTTAGTGTGTTTGGTTGTGTGGTTGGTTGGTTGGTTGGTTGGTTGGTTGTTTGGTTGGTTGGTTGTTTGGTTGGTTGGTTGTTTGTTTGGTTGGTTGGTTGTTTGTGTGCCTGGTTGGTCGGTAGGTTAGTTTGTTGGCAGGTTAGTAAGTTGTGTTTTTGGTTGGTTGTGTGTTTGGTTGATTGCTTGGTGTTTTGGTTGTGTGGGTAGGTTGGTTTGTTGGTTGGTTTGGTGGTTGGCAGGTTGGTTAGTTGTGTTTTTGGTTGGTTAGTTGTTTGTCTGTTTGGTTGGGGGTGTTGGTTGGTTGTTTGTTTGGTTGGTTGGTTTGGTGGTTGGTTATGTGATTGGCTGGTTGGTTGGTTGGTTGGTGGTGTGTCTGACTAGTTTGTTGGTCTGTTTGTTGGCTGGGTGTTTGCCTAGCTGGTTGGTTGTGTGTTTGGTTGTGTGTTTGGTTGGTTGTTTGGCTGGTTGGTAATAACCACTGTCCCCTGAATTTGAAGCAACTTCAAAGCACCAGCACATCCTTATGTAATCCTTATGCAAATTAAAAAACTACTGTATACAACACCATGCCTCCATTCTCTGGGTTTGACTTGCAGTGACAGAAAAATAGGGACAAAAACAGACCACTATTATATTTTTGTTCAGAAGCAACAATAGTTTCCTTTATTGACTGTGTTTGAAGCCTCCCAGCTCTGTCGCCTTTCAAATGCTCCCTGGCAAACTCGGTGTCAGCCACGCCAATGTTTATCTCTTATTCTGCATGTGGGACTTGGTAAAATTTGCTTTTATTTTGATGCAGTGCCATCTATTCATTCAATTCAATTCAAATACACACTTTGCAGACACCAACTTATTTTGTATTTAATTTACAATAACGCCTTGGAAAATGTACATTTGTATTAATTATACGCTATATAAATCCAAGCTATTATTGTCACGTTGGTATTGATGGAGGTATGCGTGGAGGTTTAGGCGTTCCGTGCGTGGTTCCTAGTTATGATGAGTCCCTCACATGTGTGTTTGATCTCGTTTCAGATTAATGACTTCAGGTCGGTGGAAGTCTGACCTGCAGTCACCTTCCCTTCCAGGATCATTTCAGCCCAGAAACAGGCCTCCTGTTCGTATAGCCAGGCATTTATTGTGCTGAACAGCCTGTAGTAGTGTTAAAGCAATTAAGGGTATGTTATATTTTGAAGCGTTAAGAATATGTTTGACGTATTCTGTTAACTTCACTGTTCTACTCCATGTATTATTTGTTGTTAAGTGGTAGACTGTCAATCTTTTTTTGATCACCACCAATGCATCCATCATCCACAGGGTTGGGATAATGGAGTTATGTTTGTCCATAGGCTGAACACTGGACATTATTGGATTTTTGGTCCCCAGCATTTCCTTTATCTCCCCGGACCTTGGCTCCAAGGTGGACAGAATCTGATAAACCTGTAGGTGAAACATAAAGCATTGGTGGTGTGTCACTCTGACAAAGTACTGCATTATATTTGTGTCGCATTCCTGGAGAAAATTCCTCATTGTGACCGTGCAGTGTGAAGTTTGCTCAGGTTAAGTTATTCTTTGCAGAAGAATAGTTTTTCTCCCAAAATGTATTCATGTGGCTTTAAAAAAATGTTTGTCTGTGCACAGAAATTGGAGAGCAGTGGATTATGGTTATTTTTTTGTCTTTCATGTTGAAATATTACTTATCATATTTTATAAAATGAACAATGGAATAGTTGACTTGTTCTAACATCAGTGTGAAATTTACCTTGCTCAGGAATAAGTAAGGTAAATAAGGCTAGGGTGTGCCTGACACACCCTCAGGGAAATGGCTACATGATATGTGATCTCTTATTCACAAAAGACAGCTAAGAACATGCAGCAATATCAGTTTCACCTCAAACTCTTGATGCTGGAAAAGACTTCATCCTCTTCTTCCCAATAAAGTGCTAACATTATGAAAGCATTACAGAGACTCAGTCAGAACTATCTTAATGTTTAAATTTAAAACAAATATTGATATAATTATTTATGAAAATATTTATCTGACAGACATTCTTAGCATGTTTTTGTAAAGTCATAAAAGTCATGCCGTGTATAGTTAATTGACTATGGCAATTAATAATACCGTCATCTGAACTTTCACAGCTTGTATGAATGTAAATATATAAGGGTGTTTTTGTTTATGTAAACAGTGGAAAATAATTACAATTCCCAAACTACACTGTGAAGTTCATGTTGGTGACTTTATTTTGAAAATGTCAGCCGGAAGTTCGATCTGTAATTCCTGCTATTTCTTTATAGCTCGTTTCTTGATGACAGTCATTAATACACGGTTATATATATGAACCAAAAAAAACCCGGACTTTTATACAGTACACGGTAACCTTCACATTTAACGATTGAAATAAATCGTACAGTTATGACGATGACGTAACTGGATGGTATTTGATAAAATTCTCTTGTCAATTTTTCCTTTTTTTTCTTACATTTATTTATGAATATTCTCTACAATCAACCTACTAAAAAAACCCGTTTATAGGAAAGTTGATAAAAAAAACATTAAGTACAAGAAATTGCACATAAAAAAAGAGGCACGTAGCAGGGAGATATTACACTCCTGCCTCGACTTTTTAATCGGCCACGCGTGCCGTCGGTGCATCTCTCTGAGCGTTGGATTCTCCATTCTTAGTGGGGGCCCCTTGTGCTTTCTGCTGTCGCTTAACCTTCTCCACCTCCTTGGCTTTCTTGCTCTTTGCCCGTCCCTTCTTTGGCTTGGGTTTGGCCACTGGTGGGTTTGGAACAGGTCTATCTTTCAACCTTTTGGATCTCCTCAAGAGCTCTATGTCAATTACTTTATAGTCCCTGCCCCTTTTAGGCATGGCTGGTTTGTAATGGCTAAAGAGGAGAAATGTCTTATGGCGGAGGAAATACAGTGAAATACAGGGCCTGTACAGTTCAACACGGCGCTGCGAGACCTTTTGCCCAGCTAACTTGATTATAAATGGACGGTTTTCTCTGACGTCATGTTTTGCCACTAGTCCCCCTTCGGCCGCCATTACAATGGTCAGAAGCGAGACACCGAGGATGAGAGTTTTATAGCTAGTGAGGACAACAGCGGGACTCGCTGTATGGATGAGAAGAGATATTCTAGATATTATTATCAAAGAAGAAAAGCCTCAAAAGTGGCACAAACAGGAGAGAAAAAAATAAATACAGCTTAAAACAAAAAATCCAAAATGATATTGACAAGAAAAACAGCAGCCTGTAAAGGGAGAGAGCTAGGACTTCTCTGCAAGGTTAGGGTTCTCCACTACAGATTGAGGGATTGCTGTAGTAATATCGTTATACTGAACTTTGGAGCAAAAATTCATAAAAGGACTAGTGTAACCGATATTATCCAATAAATTCACCACGGACCATAGTACTCTCTTTAGCCATTTTCTTTTTGAACGCAGGGAATACAATTATGCTTTTAAATCATTTTGTTCATTTTTATGTAACTTGTTAGTGTATTGTCTTTTTGTTCTGTTCACTAAAAGAAATGTGCACGGCGTGTTGTATGGCCTTAATTTTATTATTTACATTTTCCTTAATAAAACAAATCTGAAAATAGAGATCGCTCTAACTCTTGAAATTGTTTATTTAAATAAAAATCTCTTAAAATGAAACTGAACCCGAAAAAAATGTTCGAGAGGCAAATGCATTAGCCTCGCCTTCACCCTTAACATGACGTCACGAGAAAAGTGTCTCGGCATATATGTTCCGGTGTGGACAAAAAATATGTTCCGGTGTAGACGAGAGGCATGTTAAGTTGCAGACGAGTCTGCTACATACATGTCCTCCATAGCCCTTCGTTAGTAACTTAACGTTAGCTTATTTCAGTTTGAATATCCGGCTGAAATTAAGCCGTTACACATGGGAGTGTAACAATAAGACAATTTTCTGAGCAGAGCCGAACTGGACTAGTTGGGTTGTTTGAGTTCCGCTAAGTTCAGTTTCTTGCCACAGTCTCCGGACATGGAATCATTCGGAGTCATTGGCACCTTCTTGGGATGTTCTGCAGGAGTAGTGGTGGGTGCTCTTCTGTTTTCAGCCTACAAACTGGGTTTACTCTACCAGCTGTTTCATCCGGTAAGTAGTCGCAAGTCAACACCGCATCTCAGACGGTCAGAACTCTGTTCGTCTCTTAACGTCTTTTTTATGTTAGAAGAGCATTTTTCTGTGCGAACCCGAGAGAAATCCCCTGCAGGCTGTCCGCAGGTGACTGAACTTCAAACTTTAACTGGCGTTGTAGTTTTCTAGAACAAAGGTTATCTGTGTGAAGGATTGCACAAAGCCCAGAGGAGCAGCACCTCTGCAAGCCCAAACAATAGGAAGCGATTGTGAAACGACACCATGATGTTATCATGGAGTGAAGAGATTGTGTGACAGGTGACCTTTTAAAGGGGCCATAAGACCACAGTGACGGATCAGTTTGCACCTTATTTTAATAATTAAACTAGTTGACATCCATCACATTGTCTTCCACTTTTCTGGGCTCTGGTGGCAGCAGGCCAAGGAGGGTATTCCAGAAGTCTCTCTCCCCAGCAACCCTCTCCAGATCACCCCTGTAAGGTGTTTCCAGGCCACATGAGATATATTTTCTCTCCAGTGGGTTCTGGGTTTACCCTGGGGTCTTTTCCCAGAGTGACGTACTTGGAAAACCTCTAAATAGTCCAGTGGGCACTGTATCCTATCCTGAAATCCATATCAGTTTGCAATATTTGCCACTTCTGCCCACCAGTGTTACAATTTTCGCGTGTGTCTGAGCATCTTAGCCAGTACTGTCTAATAACAAAACATCAACAATCACCGCCATTGCTATACTGTTCCATAAAATAATAATATTAATAAAACTGTATTTAGTATACAGCACTTTTCACAGATACAATTGCACAAAGTGCTTCACAAAGAGAAAAAAAACAGTACAAAAACAATATACAAAGAAGAAGTGAGTAAAAAAATATATTTATAAAAAGACTGTACAAAAAAATAGTATGAAAAAAGGGTATTATAAAAGAGTAGTACTAAAACTAGAACTAAAACACAAAATCCAAGACCTAAAGACAAACAGAAGATATATGGAGTTGCAGTTTAGGCAAATTAGAACAGTTGAGTCTTCAGTTGCGTTTCAAAGACATCAATGGAGGCTGCAGCCAGTATTCCGTGTGGAAGAGAGCTCCAAAGTGTTGGAACCACAACTTCAAAAGCACAATCTCCTATTGTTTATAGGAGATTGTATGGGACCTTCAGCAAGCCCTGGTCAGCAGCCTGAAGAGACCTGCTGGGGATGAAGAAGGTCATAGATGTACTCGGATGCCTGACCATGAAAGGCTCTAAATCTAAGGACCAGAACCTGGAAATGAATCCTAAACCTGATAGGGAGCCAGTGCAAGGAACATAAGATGGGTGATGTTTGTCAACTTCCTGGTTCTAGTTAAAACCCAATTTAGCATCCAGCCCCCTCCTGCGGGATAAGCAGTTGCAGATAATGCATGGTGGAAGGAATGGGGAAAGGTATCAAAAGGATTTTAACAGTGCTGATACCAGTATTTACTCTTATCCATGCTTCTCCCAAAAAATAAAGACAAGAAATGAAAAGATGTCACAAACTCTAACTTCCCATAAACATGAGAGAATTGAGTTTAGCCGACCCGGCTTCCTTTTGCTCAGGGGCACCAGAGTGCATCACGCAAGGAATTATTTGGTTCTTTTATTCAAATGGGAGAGTTGGTGAATGAGTGTATTGCCAAAACATCAGAAAATAACTGAATGGGGGCCTATTTTAGAGAAGAAAAACTCTCTCTGTGGATTTGGATCTACTGTGTTGTCCAACACTTACCTGTAGTACTTTTCTGAACTGTGAATCTGTGGTGTAAAACTCACCTCGATGTTCGGAGCAGGCCAACGTCTCTGTGCTTAAGGCTCCGAGGAGGAAATCCTAGCAGGTGACGTTAGAGACTCATGCCCTGCAGGTATGTTGTTAATATTCCTAAAATCAACAGGATTCCACCTGTAGGGCCGTAAATGTCTTGCAAAGAAACCTGTGACACGCCTATTACACCCTGCTTTTCTCCTTGGAGTCATTTCCCTCAACAAGTGGTTGAGGGAAATGAAGAAGTAGGATTTGAGCTGCTTCTTTGACTTTCACCCACTTTCACTGCAATTAGACATAATCCTTAGTGCTTCAGGCGCTTTGCTAGAGCAGTAAAAAACACTGCATGTCTTTCATGTTTCAAATGTGTCGCAACACAAATTTGGCACACGATACAATGTTATTTGATTCATAAAGAACGCCCACACTTTAGAATGTCTAGTCTTGTTTGCCATGATGGCTGCAGTGGAGACTGCAGACGCGTGGCATTCATGCTTTTGTCACATGGAACATTCCATCCTTCCCTTCCGCCAATGATTAACTTTAGCACCAGCCCTGTGAAAAATGCCATCTATGCTAGAATAAATGAACTTTATATAAATACAGATGGCAGTGCTGCTTCTCTGGACCCTTATCAATAGATGTCTTCAGACTTCCGGCTCTTGTCACATGTGCAAAGTTTGAGGTAGACGATTAAGTTTGAATGTTGAAACATCAAACCACCGGTTTGTCCTTGGGCCCAAATGATACCTTTCTCTTCTGTGTCTTAACCTTTACTGTATCCTCTGACTCACTTCAGACCGAGGCGGAGAGCCCGCGGCATGGTGGCGAGAGTGTGGCGGAGGTGCTTCGGGCTCACGGGGTCAAGTACGTGTTCACCCTCGTTGGAGGACACATATCGCCAATCCTGGTGGCCTGCGAGAAGCTGGGCATCCGCATTGTGGACACCAGACACGAGGCCACTGCTGTGTTTGCTGCTGATGCTGTGGCGAGACTCTCAGGTGCAGATTAACACGACCTGGAGCCGTATCTGACCTCATACCGCGCTTTAAGAAATGAAGCACCACATTTACTCAATTATATCAATCTGTGCACGAAGCTACTAGCATATGATAGTATTTGGATTACGTTCTCATGGTGCAATAGTACGTTCAGATATAAACTGTATCAGAGAGCGAAGTCAGTCTTAAGTGTGTTTTTTTGGGCTGGTTCTGATCTTGATCGTCTCTTCACCAGGTACCGTTGGTGTAGCAGCAGTGACCGCTGGCCCAGGACTCACGAACACAGTGACGGCAGTGAAGAACGCTCAGATGGCAGAATCTCCGTTGCTGCTCCTCGGCGGAGCAGCTGGTACTCTGCTTCAGGTGGACTAGATTCAGATACTAATGAAATATGAAGGTGTTTAGTCAACGGCTGTAGGTTCTGCTGTTCTGCTGTTGTAAGCATAGAACCCTCAGATCCTTGAAAAGTCTTCTAATGTCTGAAGGTTAGTTGTTGATGCTCAGCATCTAAAACCGGAGATCTATTCACGTAACCGCATAATTGGTTTGTTCAATTTACCATTTTAGCTTTTTTCCCCCCGCGTTTTATAAATTTTTGGTCAGTTTGCTCAAATTCACCTTTGATTGAATTTCTTCTCTGTTAAAATCGGCACAAATTGTATTTTTCCCCAGCAGCACCGGCATCTGTGTCCTTAAACACACATTTGTATTTCTGTTTGATTCTTCTGTTATTTCAGCCCATATCCCACAATAATGACCCTAAAAGACCCTAATCTGTGAGTCCTAAAGTCTGAGAACTTCTTACATTAAGTTTTGTTTTGTTTTTTTAACAGTTTCTTTCAAGTTCTAAAACATCTTATGTGTGTAATATTAGGAAGAAGAGTGTAAGGTGTTGTTTTATGGGGACTAATGTATGGATGTGTCTATTTTCTGTTCAGATTTTCTAGTATTTCAGCCTATATCCCGTAAAAGGGACTATTATCAAAGCACTTCTATTAGAACATATAGAAATAGGTAATGGGTTACTGTGTGGCTGTGATCCACATTGTAGGTAAAAAAAAACCTTGCTGCATCAGGCTCAACCTGCAGAGCTAAGTGAAAATATGAGACTTATCATTCACTCTATGATTCAGGTGAGGTGTGGTGTTTACTCGCTAAATATTCAATCTGGGGACAATGGGTTGCTAAGCACTGGAGTCCCGCATGGAATCCGGAAAGCACCGCACCTCACACAGAACAGTCATCTCCCGGGGCAACGCTGGAGCCAGAATTATTGTGGGGGGTTTTCTCATTATCTCTTATAAACCTCAAACAACGACATGCACACATTATCTTGTTTATTTTTGAGTAATTACAGGGGACTTTTTTTTCCACTGGACTGTGTCCACTGCCATATAGTTCCGTTTTATTTTTTGTCAATTAAAGGCAGTTATCAAAAGTGCACTTGACCTCATCTAGAGTATACAACACAAAGTCAACAACCTCAACATCCATGCGTACTGAATTCTAATTCCTTCATTTCGTTTGCCGCTGTGAATTGTGGTCTCTTTTTATTTTAGAAGCCATTACTCATCTGATTAAAAACCCGCCGATTCCCTTGTGTAAGACCGTGTATGCCGGAGCGGCACTGTTCCGCCTCTTGGCTGGCACCACGGGCAGAAAAGCACCGAATCGACATCTGTGTAAACGAAGTGAGATGACGAGATGGGACGCTTAGGGCTGGGAATGATGTCTTGAAGATGTACTATGGGCACGACCCATATGGATTTGAAAAGCAGCTAGTAACAGTTAGCATGTAGCTCGGAGAGGAAGAACATAAACTGAAATGTCTCGTCTTGGGACGAGTGATTAGTTCAGCCCCCTTGTAACAGGGAAGGTAGATGTTTGTTTTTTTTGCCATGTTGTTTTCTTGTTTATTTACAGCTGCTCCATTCATATGTAAAACATCGCAGCAGACGCTGAAGCTGCTCCACATCTCTTTAACATGCCAAATGCTGGCAGGCTAACGTGCTGTTGCACAATCTCTGTCTGCAAAGGGCTCATACCTGCCATGAAATGTGTTACAACCCACCCTCTCTACTTCAGTGTCTAACCTCATCAACCGTTTTTTGGCGCAGGGCCGAGGAGCGCTGCAAGACATCGACCAGATGTCCCTCTTCAAGCCGCTGTGTAAGTTCTGCGCCTCCATCAGGACCGTCAGGGAGATCGTGCCTACTGTCAGGAAAGCCCTGGCCATCGCACAGTCAGGAACTCCTGGTCCCGTTTTCATCGAGTTCCCCATCGACACGCTCTACGCCTACCACCTCGTCTTCAAGGAGCTCGGAGTGAAAGCCCCTTCCAAAGGCTTCATGGGAAAAATGGTCTCATGGTATGTCTTTTGCACACAGCTGTTACAAAACACAAGATACAATTTAAGTCATTCAGGGTTCTAATACTCGACCAGTTGTATTTATGTAATTGAGGAATTAGACTGGTGTTATAATGGATTTTGAAGGGCGCCGCAGAAGTTTATCTTAAAATAGTGTTAGACGTCAGGGATGTGATTTAGCCTGCTTTCATTTGATGATGCAATATATATGATGTCACGACTTGGCTCGAAAGCCGGGACAATACAGGAGAGACTGGTTTAAGGACAACCAGTGTGCAGAGTGTCGGATGAGACTGCCAGGTTTTAAACACTCTTTGGGACTGGCCAGGTGCACCCAAAGGTGCTAATGAGCTCCGCCTACCAGGAACCTGCCGAGGAAAACAAACAGGGGGAAAAGACACACAGCAGACCCTGCTTAAGCGTGGGGCTGTCGCATCCCCCTACATAGAAATGGGGCCCTAACCCCAAACCAAAAATGAAATCCAGACTATGTCAACTAAAGTGCAATTAATTTTTTTATATTATATTACTTCTCTTCATTCATGCTTAAACTGAGATGGGTACTTATCTATAACCGTTTTAAGCTCGCCCACAACCGTTTACCCGTGCCACCATGCCCCGCCCTCAGCAACCTGGTACCAGTGGGAAGCAATTAACGGGGGAAAAGGAGAAACACGAATGCAGAAAACAGATGACGTGCTTAAAAGAGATGACTGATGTCACTGATAAGGAGTTCGAGACAATGCATCTGTCACTAGATTCTCTGAGCCCTTAATGTAATGGACATCCAGCCAGTAGGACTGTAACATCAGAGACCAACTCATTGACCTCTGGTTTCAGCAATGCATAGAGTTGCGGTCAGTGTAGACCACAACAGGCGCGACACCAGAACCCACATAGTCATCAAAACGCTTTACTGCCCATAACAATGCTAGTGCTTCTTTCTCTATGGTTGAGTAATTGAGCTGATAGGAATAAAACTTCTTGGAAAAGAAGCACACTGGTTCAGGAAAACTTAGGTCATGAGTCTGTAGGAGAACAGCACCTGCCCCCACCTGGCTAGAATGTCCCTGCAACGAAAAAGGACGTTCAAACCGTGGTGCTGCTAACACAGGGGCACCGCACAGAAGTGCCCTAAACTTTTCGAATGCTTGTCGGCAAACTGACCAACCAAAAGTTGTTTTCCCTTTCAGTAGATCAGTTAGAGGAGCAACTACTTCAGAAATATTCCTACTGGTGTAGAAACCCACCAGCTCTAGGAAACGTATCAGTTCTTTCTTAGTGGTAGGTGGTGGATACCGTTCAACGGCTTGGATTTTCTCCTGAACTGTACCCAACCCGACAGAGATATGTCACACTCTTACTTAGCACGTATGGACAGAGCGGTGGATAAGAGCCCGGAAGCGCTCCAAATGACAACACCATGAATCAGAACTAAGAGAACTACGTCGTCTAAATAGACTGTACATCCCGGCAAATCCCCCAGGAGTTTGTTCATGAGTCCCTGGAAGGTTCGTGCAAAACCGAGGTGTATTATCGGACTTGGGGACTATGAGGCACGGTGAAGCCCAACTGGAAGATGAGGGTTCTGCTACACTATTTTTCAACATTTTCAACCTAGGGCATACAAATTCTTGCGCTATTCAGGATTTACGCTGTAAAACATCTGCTTGATTGGCTCTGCATTCCCCACATCTATATAATGTTGGATCTGATGAGTCTGTGTAAGAATGTCACCAAACAACTGGGAAAAAGGTTTAATGAGTGACGCCAACTCTGTCTGCTTGGACTCTGACACGCAGAGGCTCTACACGTTTTATTTTATTTTAATTATTTTTAAACGTCCTTATTCAACAACAGCATCGAGATAAGGCAGTCCATCTTCAATCACAGAAGCCACTGAGTGAGGGAAAGAAACCGCAGACATCCTCCCACAGAACAGGCTGGGCTTGTGTGTGCCGGAGGACGCACGGCTTCAGCGTCTAATGGACAAGCCTTACGACAGTAATAGGGTTTTAATAAATTTACATGGCAAAGTGGAGTTGTGTTTCTGCGCTCAGGGGTAGATATGATGTGATTTTGTTCAGACGGTTGCTTCATAACCTTGTGAGGACCAGATAATTTGAGCTAGAAGGGCGAGCCGACAATAGGCAACAAAGCCAACACCAGATCTGCTGCACTAAATACACTTAGCTCAGCACGTAGATCAAAAACTTCTCTTTTTTTTTTCTTCTTCAAACAACTTTTTTTTTTTGCTAATTCACCTGCTTCATATAACCTATGCCGAAAACCACTGACGTCATCAATTAGGTTTGTAGGTGGTTCTGCTCCTTCCCACCGGTTGTAGAAGAGTGACCAAACACTAAATCGTTTGGACTGAACACAGTACTTTCCCGAGTGAGCGCACGAGCTGCAAGCATCCATGGCAAACCATCCTCCCTATCACCCTCCATTCGGTTACAGTAAGCCAACAGTGACCTAAGGGTCTGATGGAACCGCTCCAATGCACCCCGACTTTGCGCACGGTACGCTGTGTGCTCGTGGATTCGCGGCTGGATAACGGATACCCTGACTCGGCACACTGAGGACGTACAGTACACCGTAACTAGAATACGGTAACGGACCCAAACAGTCACTAATAAGATGTTCAAAAGGCTGGCCGGTAGCCGGAATAGGATGGAATGGAACAGCGTACATAAAAACAGACGTTTTTCAGGCTCTTGTTTGTCACAACCAGAAGCAGAATCAACATTTGAAAGCGCTATTGCGCTTGACACTGCACATAGTAATCAACGAAGGGAAATTCATTTCATCCTCATCAGGCAGATTTTGAACCAAAGGCACAGTGGAGACGACTCATTGGCCTAAAATTAACTTATGCCCTCAATTGGCAGCGCCGGGCGCACGCCAACAGCTACTTTCCCGGTAATCAATCAGAATATAGCATAACATTATGAAGGGGGAACCTGTGAGACCTTCATGATCATAACCAAAACAGGGACTGAGGAACCTGCGTCGCTTTCCTCTGAAAATGGGAAAACTGATACGTGAATGATCGAATCAAATGCGGCAGCGTCACGCAGAATCTTAGCCGACACCTAAGTTTCACTTCACACCAGAGAAACAAACCCACCTGACAGGAAACAGGAAACCATTCAATTCATCAGGTGAAGATCATTTTGTGACCACGTCACTCTGAATATGAGAGGATAACTTTGGCACAGACACAACCAGACAAGCCCCCCTTTCGGCTGCAAGTCTTAGACTTGGCTTTAAAAGAATAGCAATCGACTTTCCTGTGGCCTCTTGTGACAAGAATTACAGAACTTATCTGAAATGCGTGGGGAACAATTTCTCACTTCAGGCCGACCTGATTGAAAGGAGGCACTACCACCCGCATCAAAATTATCCACAAACCAACTACTGCGAGTGCGCTAATCTCCAAAACGCCTGTGCGTCAAAACCTTTTGACCATTACTGTGTTGTAATATTATCAGGTCACAGCTTTTCAAAGTAGTCTAATAGACAAAATAGTCTTTTAATGCGGAACACCAACGCATAAAATGGGCCTTCAGATCCCGAGCAAATTTCCCGAAGTGTGTCTGCTTTTCTGCTTCCACGTCCCAAAACGTTGGCGGTAAGCTTCAGGGACCAGTTCACATGCATTTAACACTGTGGACTTAACTAAATAATTCAGAGTCCATGACAGATAACGATGAATGAGCCTCCTGCACATTACCAGTCAGGACACACTGCAGCGCCAGCGGACGAGCGGACTCCGGCCAGTTTTGCGTATCTGCCACGCACTCACACAGAGAAAAGAGGATCATGTCCTCGGTCATCGCATTTGGGCAGCAATTGTAAATTGCATAACAATAGTTGCAGAGACAACTTTGCCTGTCCAACTGCAATAAAAACAAGGATTTTTGTTGCTTAAATATTAAGTTACTGGTTGCCAACACCTGCGGAGACAAACCAGCAGTGTTCGGATTAAGGGGTCTCTCCTGACTCATACGACAAATTCCCTTTTTGCCCAAGTTTGCTTTAAGAATAGCTTTAACAGGATCTCTGAACTGGTTTTCAGCTATTTCAATATCAAAGTGATCTGCTATTCTTAAAAGTTGTTCTTTCGTGTCTCACAGGGGAATATACTTCCATTCATTTTATTTTTTTACCTTAAAGACGAACCATAACATGTTTCTCATTACACGTAACCAAACAATTCAATGCTTCCGGTACACGCGCTACAAAGAACACAGCCCCGTAGTAAACGTGATGACGTCAGTTCATTCATAAAGTTACTACAATCCTTTTCACAACTTTCTGGACTCACCCAAACGCGGCCCACGCGATAAGACGAGTGGAAAAAGACTTGTTTACGTGCAATAAAGGGTACAATTGATTAACAGGAAATGATCCCAAACAAAAGCCATACTGCAATGGAGTGTGTAAATCAGTGTGTCCGTCGTCGGATGAGTGTGAAATGACGAATGACGTGTTGTAACCAAAACGAACATGGCCGAAGCCAAACGATCACAAGAGGGGGGTGCCAGCATAGTCAAGAGAGCGACTGGAGTGAACGAGACTGCCAGGTTTTAAACACTCTTTGGGACTGGCCATGTGCACCCAAAGGTGCGTATGAGCTCCGCCTACCAGGAACCTAGAAGAAAACAAACAGACCCACCAAACCTTTTATTCACAACAATGGAGGATTTTCCTATTTGGTCATTTTTATATAAAAAAAAGAAATTGCCTCAATGGTTACATTTTTGAATTTATGTTCATTCTCTGAGTGGGATTTGTCTCAAATTTGAATTTTACAGGACTTGACTCTGAACATTTGTTCAACAAAATTTCATAAACATATCTCCCGTCTGCTCGCTTGCTTTCTCACCGTCTAATGGTGGGGTGCATTTCAATATATAGAGACATTTATTTTTTTTTCACATATGCAATTAGGGATAACTCTGTCTAATTGTCTTGCTTCAACAAAATTCACCCATGATGGGGGATACAGAGTAGTTCATGCTTTTTAGTTTGATAGTTTTTCAAACCAAACCATATTTCACTGAAGGGGATTTTCATCAGGGTAAAGCCTAGTCACTTTTTCAAAAGGCTTCAAATATGACACCTGAGCTGACAAAGCAGAGGTTCAGCTACACAGATGCCTTAAGTGAGCTCTGTCGCATTAGTGTTCTTTATCTCACTGTGGGGAATTCTCTGTGGGCCCTAATCATTCAAACAATGTTACTTGTGTCCAAATCAAACTTTGATGGGTGGTAGATCTTATCAGCATGTCATGTAATTTCTGTCCAGATATAGAAATCAAAAGTTGAGGCTGTATTATTGAGAATTAATACATTATTCTTAGGCTCAAATATAGCAATATTATACTTGTCAGTGTTGGTCTCACCCCCTTTAGACGTACATGAATAGCCTGAAGAGCATCCAGAGATCCCACGTCTGTGAACCGATGTTATTCTCTGTCTTTCATGCAGTAATGCATAGAAAATGATTTTATACGATGCTCTGATTTCATCTAAGGTACCTCACTAACCACCTCAAAAACCTTTTCGCCGGGGCTTGGGAGACCAGAGATGTGTCTCCGCTTCCTGTTCAAATCCCTCAAGCCACCGACAATGAGGTGAGACTGCTGTGAGGGTAAAAGTGGATATTTCTGGTTAATGTAATCCATTTTAATGAAATGCAGCACAGTCAGTCCTTCTCAACTCGAACCTGAGCTTCAAAGGTTTTGTTGTTGTTTTTTCTGTGGATGCTAATCAGGTACAAAGGTGCATAGAGCTGGTGAGTCGAGCCAAGAAACCGGTCATTCTGCTTGGTAGCCAAGCAACGCTACCTCCAACTCCTGTTGATGATATCAGGTAAAGGATTCTGTGTGATTCTCTCTTCCTTCCTTTTCTTTCCATTCTTTCCTTTTTTTTTGCTTTGTTTCTTTCACAACTCACTGCTCACTCTAGAAGCTGGAAATACTCATGCTTCAAGATGTGTTTGAATCATTAGTCACGCTTCTCTGATCGGAAATATTGTCCTGTTTCCATAGGAAAGCTTTAGAAGAGCTGGGAATCCCCTGCTTCCTCGGGGGCATGTCCCGTGGCATGCTGGGTAAAAACAGTCCTATCCACATCAGACAGAACCGACGAGATGCTCTGAAGGAGGCCGACTTGGTGCTCTTAGCAGGTCAGGCATAATATTTGAATCTATTAATGCGTAATAAGAAGGTAGAGTCTAATTACAGCGACTTGTGAATTTAATAGGATTTTTATTGTAGTTTTTGATCGAGCGTTCTGTAAGTTTTGCGTTGAAATGTTCTTAGCGGTTCAGTGATTCCTAAAGAGATGCTCAGGTTGGGTTTTCCGTTTGCAGGCACTGTGTGTGACTTCAGGCTGAGCTACGGCAGAGTTCTCAGCAGACGCAGTAAAATCATCGCGGTCAACCGAGACAAGACACAGCTGCTGAAAAACTCTGACATGTTCTGGAAACCAACCGTAGCCATTCAGGGTAGGTATGAGTATGAGAAGTAAAGGAATGCATGTCTCTATCAGGTGTGTGGAAGGGCAGGATGCATGTCCAGTGTGTGCATGAGAGGAAGATTTACAGTGATGCATTCAGGAGTGGTTTGCTCTCTAACGTCAGACTCTAACAGTTCTTATTTTACTCAATAGAGGGAGCTCTTTTTACAACAAAACACTGTTTTACGGACATGACTTCCTAACCCTTTGTCCGATCATATACAAAGTTGCTGATGAGAATCTTTAGGAGGAGATCTATCTAGAGGAGGGCTATGCAGTACAAATTACTTAAAATGTATTTAGTCTGAGCACATTTTAAGAGGGGAAACCTGCAAAAAATCTGTTTTTTACTTACTGTAATACGTACAAGAAAACTCTGCCTGGAGAAAAAGTACTTATTCACATAAGTAACAGTTTTTCAATCATAAGATTTCTAGAAAGAAGTGAGGCGGAATAAAATAGAAGAGAAAGTGAAAAAGGTTTATCAAAAATTGCCAGTCACTGACATTTTTTCTTACAACTGATCTGTTCTGTAATACATCAGTTAAAGGTTTAGAGTTGAAACTGCATCTAACTGTCTGCTTCAGGTGACGCCGGTTCCTTCTTGGTGCGACTCGCCAAAGGCCTCAAGGGTCATCGCTGTCCAGAGGAATGGCCTCGGAGCCTGAAAGCGGGAGACGTGACCAAAGAGAACGCTAACAGGTAGAGTAAGAAGAGGTGATGATGACCGCTGCTCCCTCTTCAGTGTGTGCTTCTCTCAAGAAAATGAAGATGTATCAGTATGTGATTACTTATTTGACAGGTGATGTCACAAACGATGTGATGTGAATGATCAAGCATCAGTACGGGTAACCTGTTAATGTCCACAACAGCGATAAAGGGTTTTTAAATGTATCGGTTTATATATGTTGTTCTTCAAATAGGCCAGTGTCAGTGTGGCTCTTTGGTCACACTTTATTTATTTATTTATTTATTTATCTTTATTATAGGGCTAAAGCCAACAAGAAGACGGAGCAACACTTGAACCCCTTGAACGTCCTCCACTGTGTGGACGAGCTGATGTCTGAGGACAGCATCATTGTCGCTGATGGGGGGGATTTTGTTGGAAGTGCGGCCTACATAATGAGACCTAGAGGACCTTTGTGTTGGCTCGACCCAGGTCAGATCTGCATGAGTTTTTGTTTTTTTTAAGTTTATGAAGGAACTGTTCCATTGCATAATTAAATATGCGAGGAGGGTGCTTGTAATATCAACAGAATAAAACGATCACCCAGGACAGCTGATTGATTTCATGGGTACAGTAGACAAGTCTGTCAGCTTTATGTGGTCCTTTTGCGAACCAGCAGCTGGTCCAGGTTGGACCCCAGCTGTCATTCAGTGTCAGCTGGCATAGGCTCCAGCCACCCTGCAAGGCTGCGAAGGATAGCCAGTTATAGAGAAACATGGATGGATGAATGTTTTGTTGTTTTTTTATCACTACCTGAAGGGGTCACAGCAGTAAACAGAACATTCTTGACCCGTTAATGTCCACCAATCAGCCACAACATTAGAACCTGTTACTGCTGGGGCTGATGGGCATCTTCTGAGTTTAGTCAGGCTTCTTTGCTGTCATAGAGACTTGACTTTACTGTTCCTTGTCTCAATAGGAGCCTTTGGGACCCTGGGAGTTGGAGGAGGATTTGCCCTAGGGGCAAAACTGTGCCGGCCCGAATCTGAGGTACAATGTGTGATTTGTGATGTTCTGACTGCCTTTTCCTATCGTATTTGATTGGCGTCCATTTCTAATGAGTTAATCTTGTGTGTGTGTGTTACAGGTGTGGATAGTTTATGGTGACGGCTCCTTGGGATACAGCGTGGCAGAGTTTGACACATTCACCCGACACAAGGTACAATCGCTCACCACTATGTTTTTATTAAATCTGTTTGCTGATACATACAATATGTATCATGAATAAAAGCAGCTTGATTATAACAACGGCACAGTATAATCCATAATAAATGCACAACACTGGAGTATTTGAATAATGACAATATGAAGGATGTCCTAGAATGAGTGTCCAAATACAATGAAAAAAATGCTGCGTTCATGACACATCAAAAAATTGGAAATACAAGCACCGAACTGGGCAGAAAAAAAAGGTTATGCATCATTGAGATGCATTTTATGTTGGTATTCATAATGTATTGGTCAAGCTGGCAGCAGTGCAGATGCTGAGCTACGGCTGTAGAGCTGTAGTGGGTAGAGCGGCCGTGTCCCAATCGGAAGATCAGAAGGTAGCCGGTTCGAATCCCACCGGGGTCTACTTGTCGTGGGTCCTTGAGCAAGACCCTCAAACCCCCCACTGCTCCCTCGGGGACGGGTCAAATGCAGAGAAATAGTTTCACTATGTTGTACTGTGTATGACTGTATGTGATCCATAAAGGACTGCGTCGTCTTCTTCTTCTAGTTATTGATTGTACTGCACTAGTCTTCTTCTCTAGGCTGCTTCTAATAGAAAGTCATCACATTGCATTTTTCTGTTTTTCTCCCCCCCGTCCTCTGCCCCCTTCTGTGACACAGCCTCTACCCTCTGTTGTTATGGACGCAATATACTACTTGTGAAAGTTGTCAACAAGAGAGTGAGGTAGACGTCAGTCTAGTATATTTGGCACAGTCTCACAGAGTCACTGAGATGAAATCCAATCAGTGGTAAAACACATGTTTGGGTATAATAATAATTATTCAGTAGAAGCTCGGTAAACTGCTGTTTGCGCCCGTCAGGCTCACAGAAGATACAAAAGGATCATATGAAGGGGGAGTGCTGTTTTAATCAATTACACATGTTCTAACATTATATTTCTGGATTGATGAGTGTGAGAGAAGTCGCCTCGAGGAAACATAACATGATTGTACGATCATACAAACATTTGGATCAGGCTTACAGAAATCCAGCAGCTGAACTGTCTGATATTTCCACATGCCGTCTCTTTGCTTTGGTAACCCACATGTTAACCTTTTTATTCTCAGACACCGGTTATAGCTGTGGTGGGAAATGATGCATGCTGGACTCAGATATCCAGAGAGCAGGTTCCCATACTCGGCAGCAACGTGGCATGTGGACTGCGATTTACAGGTACAGTCTCGTTATTTGTTTCTATGTGTTTCTATTCTTTGTTTAAGCCCGGCATTTTATATCTTTTTTTTTTTTTTTTACATAAAGATCGTATTATTATTTTCTTTCTGTGCTGTCCATTTTTTTTCTTTTCTCATGCAATGCATAGGACAAGAAAATAGGTTTTATAGAGTTGGGAGGAGGTAGTGTATACGGTCTGGAGCGTTCACATAAAGCAACGTGTGCCACGCTGTCGTCGCCGTCAGCAACGGTACATCCCCGAGAACTCCACAAATGAAATGTGAAGTTGTGTCTGAAAAACAGTGTTTTTTTCGTTTAAACAAAAAAAGTGAGTAAAGTAGTGAGTAAAATATGAAGTATTACAGTGGAATATGATGTATACAATCTCTTTGAGTCAATGACCAAAGGTTAAGAAATGATGGCCAGAAAAACTTGTGGATATAAAGCGCCCCTTAGTGTCTTAAATATACAACTGACCCAAAATCAATCCAGTTCTTCCTAAAAAGTAAAATAAAAGTAGAAAGTAAAGACAAATGTATCAAAAATAATAACAAAACAATATTAGAGTGTCAAACATGACCGGTACAGTTTGGGTCTCTGAAGCTGCGTCTGTGATGTCATAACCTTTATAACACGTTACACTGATTTATATTTATACACGACACAAACTGACCTTTTTTTCCTCCTCTTTTTTGCAGACTATCACATAGTTGCAGACGGTTACGGCGGTAAGGGCTACCTCATAGGACGAGAGGACGAGGACAGGCTGATCGACATCATCCGACGGGCTCAGAGAGAGACGCAGGAGGGCAGGGCCACACTTCTCAACGTCCTGATAGGAAAGACCGACTTCAGAGAAGGTTCCATCTCCGTGTAGAGAAGCTGTGCAGTCCTCCTCCTTTACGCCGAGGCTCTTCATAAACGTTACCAACAGGTGCTGCGAAGAGCTCCAGGGGATATGGCTGCTGTGGAGACGAGACCCATGCTTCTCCTTTCTGCCCTTAAAGCCATATTTAAGTTTGCTGGCATGAAGGGACTTTACAGCAACGGAGTCCTAATCCATTCCAATGATACGCACACCTGACTCTTCCGCATCACAATACATAAAGGATTCCTGTTCGTAAGCTTTCAGAAGCTGTCATCAATCATTTGTAGACTTGATTTGTGATTCACATTTCCATTAAATATTGGGAATAAGGCTACCAACCGATGCTTTAGTCTTACGGCATTCTTCTTTTAGGTTCATTTTATGTCATTGAAGTTAATTACTGCAATTTGAGAGGGTATGCAGGTGAAAAGTAAGATCTTACTTGCTTTAGGAGTTTATCCTATCCAGCCTATCGCACCCTTTCTTACAGATAAACTAGTGACTGAATCATTTATGGGGGGGGGGATTTGATGAAGAGCCCAAATGTGAGCAGTGTGGCTTTTCTCTCGGTGTTGAGAACACAGGGAGCCTCTTTTTCTTTGTTTTTGAGGATGTATGAACGTGAAATCTAACCGCTGTTATAATCTCTTTTTGAATAAAATAAAAATGTTTTCTGAATGTAGAATATTGACAAATGGTATGCTTTCTAATATTTGTGTCTTTAAATATGTTGATCATTATGGACTGAAAATGTTTTTGCCGATTCAGTTATGTATTTAAATACTATTTAGTACTAACTTAACATTTGAAATATGCCTTTACATGACATGTATTGCACTGGATTATAATTATTGATTAGATATATCGATGATTTTAGTGGGATTTGAGACAAACGTTTGAACTTGAAATGTTGATTTGGATAGATTCTCAAATAAATTTTAATTAAAAAAAAATGTGGGTTAGTTTTTTGAACTATATAAAGTTAGACTGTTGCAGCTGTGTAAAGTAAAGTAACAAAGTACAAATACCTTGATATTGTACTAAAATTGAGTTTTCTTATATCTCTGCTTTTGTATCTGTTTTTGAGACTTTGCTTTTACATTTTAACAAAAAAAGATCAGTATATGATTCACTTTTGTATTTCATATTAAACAAAAACATTTTATTAACCCTATATTACCAGAGGCATTATATTTGAGACCATTTTTTGAGGCCTCGAAATAATCTAGAAGGTTTTTTCTTTCTTTTAAAATCCTGATGTACACGATCAGATACATGCAGTTCACATGTCATCCTGCAGGGGGCAGAAGTCATGCACCACCAGACCTTCGCTTCAGACATCCGTCATGATACTGATACTTAAATTTAAATATTTGATGGATTGACTCAATGTATGATAAATTAAAATCCACCCACTTTTGTCTATAGTAAGATCATGTAAAAAAAAAAATGTAAATATATATATATGTGTGTATCAAATTCGATACAGATAAGATAAGATAAGATAACCTTTATTAGTCCCACAATGGGGAAATTGCAGGGTTACGGCAGCAGAGCATGTTACAGAATACAGAATAACAGAAAAACGGAATAACAGTGCAATATGTGCAAATAAATTAAATTAAGTTAACTGTACAGTTGACATGTTGGGGAAGTGTATTGTCCCATAGTGAAAGTGCAAGTGAGGTAGGTGTGTGTGTAGTTGTGTAGGTGTGTGTGTTGCTAACAGTGCTGGTTGTGGAGTCTGACTGCTGCAGGAAGGAAAGATCGGCGATATCGCTCCTTCACACACTTGGGGTGAAGGAGTTCTCCAGTGCAGAGATGGTGTCCTGCATGGGGTGGGAGATATTGTCCCGGAGAGATGACAGCTTGGCCATCATTCTCCTGTCTCCCACCTCCTGCACCGAGTCCAGAGGACATCCCAGGACCGAACTGGCCTTCCTGATCAATTTGTCCAGTTTCCTCCTGTCAGCAGCTGAGATGCTGCTGCCCCAGCAGACCACTCCATAAAAGATGGCCGAGGCGACTGCAGAGTCGAAGAAGGTCTTCAGGAGCGCCCCCTGCACTCCAAAAGACCTCAGTCTCCTCAGCAAATACAGTCGGCTCTGACCCTTTTTATAGAGTGCCGTGGAGTTGTGAGTCCAGTCCAGTTTGTTG